>CM037853.1:66099299-66130118 GCA_021234595.1 Delia radicum
TATTTTAACTTAACTAAATCCTAGCTTCTGTTGAATTCACTAAAGTATAAACATATTATTTTAATAATCAAAACCACCAGAGGTCGTTTGTAATGCGATGCGTTTGCTTTTCAGTATTATTGTATTTTTTTTCATATTGTGTATGTATAAAATAGGCAAATAAAGTGAACACGTCGTATTAGAAAAATAATTAGAAAAATTTATGTAAATGATTTTATTATGAACTAATAAAACTACACTTAGAATACCATGTAGGTAAAGACCCCGTAAATGTAGTTAAAAACAAATGAAATTTCACTTAACGAAAGAACAACTTACATTCAGTAAAAATAAACCAAATGGTAGTCAAAAATAAACATTTATTTTTTTATTTTTTTTATTTTTTTTAATAACACAAAGCTACTGTAAAGAATTAATGTAATATCATAAAACAGTCATTTGATATGGTTTGTTTTTTTTTAAATGAACTACATGGTTAGTAAAAATTTAATTTGTTCTACAAATGACTGAAATTTACATTAAAAGTGAAGAAACTTTATTATAACCCAAACAAATACATATTTTTAAGCAGAAGTTAACTGAGTGTATGAATATATGCAAGTGTTTTTTTTTAATAAAACAGCAAAAAGCATTTTTTTTTGTAAAATATAAATAAAATATAATAAGTGGGTTTGGTGTTCTTTGAATAATTTATAATCTATGTTTATAAAATAATTTATATATTAGCATATTTCTAGGGGTGTCCCGATGGAAAATAAAAACTTGATTTCTTGTGGCAACCCTAATGAGCAAAGATATAGAAAGCTGAAAATTTCCTTTTAAACAAGCCTGCTGCCGGCGATAATGGTAATCTTTATCAGTTGCAATGAATTTTTCAATAAAGTGGCATATATTTTTTTAAAAAATTTCTAAAATACATTCCTTTGTTATGGAAAAAGGCATTGCAATTAATGAAAGATTAACTCGTATCGCCGGCGGCAGGCTTGTGTACATGGAAAATTTCCCAGCTTTCTATATCACTGTTCATGCTGTAACTAACTAAAGCATTTTTGACAAAAACACCCAAAAGCTTTACCTAGGTACTTATTTTTGTAAATATGATCCCAGATAAAGAAAAGAAATGTACTTTTAAAGAAGCCCACTGCCGGCGATACAGTTTAATATTTCACAAATTGCAATCCATTTTTCCATAAAAGAAGCATTTGTTTTTTTACTTTTTTTTATCTTGTATACGAATTTTCTCGTGAAAAGTCGGTGGCCCGATTTTGAATTAAGAGCCATGGTTTCTTAAGAAAATGTTCTCAGAATTTTCCGTAGACTGCATTTCAGCTAAACTCTTTCTCAAATTTTTCGGTCCCGAAATATTTACTCCACCTATCGCTTAGATATAAACTTTGTTTAGATGGGTTCAAATTGAATTATATATATTAGGGCACTAAAATTTCGGAGAATAAATTAAACACAATTGACTCCACTGTTTTATTAGGTTTTTGTTTTTATTACACTTCGAGATTATTTTTATATTATTTTCAATTTTATAACGAGCTTTAAACCTCCGTACATTTACAAAAATAAAGCAAATCAAATTTATTAGCTAGGTTGAGACTGGTATTTCGATCTGGCTAAAGATCTCATCAGAACCCGAAGTTTTTTTGTAAATATTCGGAGGTTGAAAGATCGTTATAAATTAAAATAACATAAAAATAATCTCAATGTATATAAAAACAAAAAACTAATAAAACTGTAGAAAATATTAGTTGAGCCAGAGTAAAAACTAATTTTTTTTTTATATAAATAGAATATTTTTTGTCTTCAAAGTTTAGTAACGTTATGATGCTTGTAGGAAAATACCCTTACCACATGCTTGATTACTAAGAAGACAAGAATGGAGCAAAATTGATGATAAACAGGTTTTTTGTTAAAGTTCGGCCTGTTATGGAGGCTCTAGCTTTTCTAAAACTTCGGGTTCTGATGAGATCTTACTAAGAAGACAAGAATGGAGCAAACTTGATGATTAATAGGTTTCTTGTTAAACTTCGGCCTGTTATGGAGGCTCTAGCTTTTATAAAACTTCGGGTTCTGATGAGATCTTTAACCAGAGCTAAATACTAGTATCAACCTAGATAATAATTAATGTTTTTCTCAAAAGTTGTATAATTTTGAAAATGAAAATGAAAATTATTCAAGTTCGAGGCCATACTCTATATTTCTTTATTAGGATATTGTCCTAACAAATAATCTATAGAGTTTTTTGTTTTCAAATTTATTATTTGACCCTTTCAGGAATGTGTTGATAGATCTATTTCGGGAATTTTCTAGGTTCCCATCATCAGAACCTAGAAAAACTCTATAGATTATTTGTTAGGACAATATCCTAATAAAGAAATATAGAGTATGGCCTCGAACTTGAATAATTTTTCATTTTTCATTTTCATTGCACAATTAAAGGTCGAAAAAACATAATTTTCATTTTTAATAAAAATTATATCAAAGTTGTATAATTTTATTAAACAAATCCCATCGAACTTAATTTACATTATGACTCCAAACAAGTCAAGAATGGAGCAAAATCAATGATTAATGCGCTTTTTTGTTAAAGTTCTGCCTATTATGGGGGCTTTAACTTTTCTAAAACTTCGAGATCGAAATACTAGTATCAACCTAGCTAATATGTTTGATTTGCTTTATTTTTTCGTTAGAAATTAAAAATAAGTAAAGATTTTAAATGGTAAAAAAAAAAAAAAAACTTGATACAAATAATTATTTTATGCAACTTAGCCCTACAGGGTTAATGTTTTCACTTTTGACCAGCAACAACCCACAAGAAAATTTACAGAATGACTATCAGATTTTTGTTAAATTTGAATATATGCGATAAAGGGTATTAAAGTAACTAACAAATTAAATTCTTAATTGTACCAGTCTTACAGTTAAGGGTTGAAAAGGTGGAATGCAAAATGGCTTATATTTCTTTTATCTTTTTTTTTTTTAATTTATTTTAACGAAACTATACAAAACTTTTCTTTCATGCTTAAAGTCGTCGCCAAGGGAGTCCGTTGAATTTCAGTTATACTGGTTTCATTAATCATATTAAATTCGGATAAGTGGGAGATTGACCCTCTGCATCAAGGTTATTGTTGGGGCTGCCAACTTATAGTCTCCAGGCCGACATCTTCGTTGATCACACTAGCTAGCATTATAACGGGTGTTATAATACCATTGCCCGGTGTCCACCTGCCCAAGAAGGTCGGAAGTCGTGAGGCTTCTTAGCTGGTTACAAGAGCAAGGATTGGTTCTGGACTTTACCAAGTTAAAGTGGATCAGTTCCGTTACGTTGTGTGCCCAACTCTGAACACCTAGACCTTTCTTCCAACTAGGAATTACAGGATTATATATATATATATATATATATATATACAAAACTTTCTATCCAATTAAAATTATTTTAAAGGTCTATCTAACGACTTAGCACACAAATTTAAAGGGGTATATATAAGATCGTTGCTTCAGGGGCCATTTTGAACACCACCCTTAACCCTTAAAAGTAAGATTGGAACAATAAAGATTTGATATTGTTAGTTACACTGAACAAAAAAAAGTTAGTAAAGTTTTAGTAAAAATTCATCTCTACGCGTCTGGTAAAAAAATTTTTTTTAACAGATGCTAGAAGTGAATAGATTTTGTTTCAAATAGTTTTTTTTTTTCACTACAGAAATTTTACCCGCGGTTTTATTGTAAATGGGTTTAAATGGAAAAAATCTTTTTTTTTTTGGAAAACGTTAACCCATGCTGCGAAAATCGGCCGAAAATGGACCATTTTGTAAAAAAAATTTATTATTATTAAAATTCCCAAAACTTAAAATTTCCAAAAAGCTTACGTTTTATTTCAATAATCTTTTAAGTATATTTAAAATTATTCAGATATGAAATTCTGACCCCATCGGAAATCACTAACCCACTTCAGCCAGAAATACAAAATGACCCACAAATTTTGATAAAATGCAAAAACGTATTTTTTAAATTAATATTAAATTTTTTTAAAATGCCTAATTTGCGGATGTTGATTGCTATTTTTATATTATCCTAGTTGTTTATAAAGAAAAAGAATTTATTTGGAAATTGATAATTCTAGTTTGTATTTCGATTGAATCCTCATTATTTTGAGAAATGTTTAACAAAATTTTCATGTGTTCATAATTCATAATTTTCGGAAAAATTTTACTTAGATTTATTAACAATCTAACTATCTTTACTGTTATTTAAAAAATATTTAACCCTAAGTGGCATGGGTACAAAAAGGCCAATTAAACTTAATTTTAATTCTCACTGCAAGATTAAAAAGCTTTTAAATTGATAGAAAAAGTCGCAACTTCAGAAAAATAATTATTTTTTATACGAGTAACTTGATCCATATAGGGTT
Organism: Delia radicum; assembly: GCA_021234595.1. NCBI lineage: Eukaryota > Metazoa > Arthropoda > Insecta > Diptera > Anthomyiidae > Delia > Delia radicum. The sequence goes on from CM037853.1 coordinate 66,103,720, forward strand.
AATTTTTACACTTTTGGTCAAAAAAAACCGAATGGGAAATTTACAGAATAACATCTTATCATAATTTTCGGAAAAATATTACTTACATTTGTTAAGACTATAATCATGTTGACTTATATTCCAAAAAGTCTTTAGCCCTTATTGGCCGGGGGACAATAAAGATCCATGCAGCTTAATTTAAATTTGACTTCAAGATTATAAATATAAAAAAGAAATATTTTCCACATGATGAAAATTATTATTTTGTGTACCTCGATCCATATAGGGTTAATGCTTTCACCTTTCACCGAAAAATAATAAGATAAAAATAAACATATAAAAGAAAATAATTTATGGAATACTTATATAATACTACCATAAGAATGCTATTACCCGAATTATTATTTATGTATTTGTGACACACAGATACGTACTTAAAAAACGATTGGTAAAACAATTTTAATTTATGTGTGTATTATAAAATTCTTCAACAATGAATTTAAATTCGTTTTAAAGACGTTAATAATTGCGTTTAAGTGAACGAACAAATTTTTCGATATCGTAGATGCCGCTATTCGGAAAATACTGTAAGCGAATTTGAGGTGAAATGGTAGAGCATATTTTTTTTTTGGATATTAAAAAGGCCGCAATAAAGATATTTTAGTGATTAGTGGACTAACTTATTTGCCATCTAACTTGTAAACTAACTCATTTAAGAATATTTGTAAAAAATTTACATAATAATCTTTTTCCAGATATTCTGTGCCACAATGGTCACAGGTGAGAAATCTGGCTGTTATGTTTGCACAAATCAAGTGAACACGCCTCTAGCATGTGTATCAGCTTACCGAATTCGTAATATTTAATTTTATTGGCATTTCGTTTAAAAATATACAGAAATCTCTACATAATTAATTTTTTATGTGTATTTTTTTTTTTAATGAAATGCCTTTTGATCCAAAGTTACAATTCTGTAATATATAATTTTGAGTGACACGTCACGAAACTGGTAAACCGAAATTGTGGTGTACCAAAACCTGTTAATTTGGTGAGGTTGGTACCAGATATATCATGTAACAGGAGAAATAATATAACATCAAAGTCTTCTGAAGCAACTAGGGCCACTGCAGTTAAAATTGTTACTGGTCATTGAACTGGTTCAAACCCGTTAGTAGTGGCTTCACTGGAATTTTATCTGCACCGACTTTGTATAGAAAAAATAAACTTATTTTAAAATTGATTTTTGTTGTGCCTTTTTGAAGGTTTTTTGAACAGGTACTATGACACACTGTTTTAGGTAAGTTCAGTGACTGGTTCTGTGACACACGGTGAATAAAAAGAGACATGTTACTTGCTAATTACTTGTTGCATGTCCGGCGACGTGTGGCCCTTATACCAGTGCAGTGGTATATCACAAAATTATTCCGGTCAAACTATCCCTGAACACATTGCGCTTATTATGTGATTAGTTTCCCATCAAAAATTGTTCTCCAGTTCTACGATACGTACACCTACACCAATCACATGATAACTATTTTCGCACTAGTCCTGCTGCATATCACATAAATCCTAAAATGACCCTTCTTTAACACAACCTACTTCAAACTTGTGCCGTAGCTTATGCATTTCAGTCGGTACGGTGATAGTTATTAGCCACGTCACAAGGTTCTCCAAAGGTAGCAATTGCCACCTCCTATGACAAGCCCATGTTAAAAGTATCGGTCACTTTCATATAACAGAACCGAACTAGGACAGATTCATACACACAAGCTTCAAGTCTAGTGACTATAACAGTGACTGATCCATTTCCCACAGGGGAGTAAAATATAATATCAGGAGAAGGGTTTAATTTAAATAGGGTTACGATAAGAAATAGCTGTTAAGGGTACCGTGAAATAACTCCCAAATAAAATAAGTCCCAGTGAAATAATTGCCAATGAATAATTCCCAAAAAAAATTAAATGAAAAGAAAGAAAAAATGAAATAAGCCCCAACATTTGGGAGTTATTTCATAGTAATAAAATAACTCAAAACAAAAAATGAAGCAACTCCCAATGAAAAAAGTCCAAAAAAAATTAAATAATTCCCAATTCAAAAACATCGAATTCTATTTATTTCATAAAAACATGTAAAAATGTACATAATATTAAACATATCATAAAGATAGAATTTAATGTATACATTAATATACAAAAAATATACTGCATTGGCAGCGCGGAGCGTGTATTTCGCGGCTGTGGCCGCGCCTATAGGAACGCTGCTGCGCAGCAGCACGCGAATCGTACGCACCGCTTTCCAGAGGTGGCATGTCATAACGTCCAATGACATAATGTCCATGGACATTATGTCACTTGAAAAGAGTCATAATGTACATGGACTTTTTGATAATTTGGAAAATGTCGTAATGTTCATGGACATTATTTTTTGGATATTATGTCACTGTCAAATGTGGCATAGCGTCCAGACTTTTTAAAATAAAAATATTAATAATATTTAGTATATCAATACAATTTTTTTAAATATTCTTTAGTAGTATATCACAAATAAACTTAATTTATAAAGCGTATAATCGCACGCAGAAAAAACTTTATTTAGCGAAGCCGCCTGCCGCATTCTACGGAGGAAAAAACCCCTAAGAGCGGCCGAGGGGCCGCTACACAGAAAAAATTGATTTTACAAATTACTTGATGTCTTAAAAATATAAGATTTCAACGGATTCGACATCTGATTTTAAAAACAAGTTCTTCTGTGTGGCGGCCTTTGGCCGCTGTTAGGGGTAGGCGGCAGGCGGCTTCGCGAAATAAAGTTTTTTCTGCATGCGACACAAAAGAAACTTCAAAATTACTGATCTGTTTCCACACTGGAGTGTGGTCCATGGACCTTATGTCGTAATACGTTTGCTTCGTAACACGTATAATATTTTCTTCCTCTAGCTTCCGAATTTTTTAAATAAATTTGATTTTCGACGTTAGCGTATGATTTTCTTCTTCTGCCACTCATTATTTCAAATTCGAGATTTGCCATTATTTTTAATCACTTTAACACCGATCTTTACTTACCAAAATTCTAGCAAGGACTGAGTTCCTTTTGGTAAAATAACTAATTGTATTGCTATTATTTACTTTCAGACAATTTTAAGAACCGTTAAAAATGCATAAAATTTACCAAAATGTAATTTTAATAGAAATGAAATAACTCCCAACAAAAATTAAATTACTCCCAATGTCAAAAAGGAGTGAAATAACTCCCAACAAAACCTGGTTGGGAATTATTCAGTTGGGAGTTATTTCACAGCGAAACAATATCTAACAGAAGATTGTGAAATAAGTCCTAACGCATTGGGAGTTATTTCATAATGAAATAAATCCCAATTCATATGGACAATTTTTTGGAGTTATTTCATTTTATTTTTTTTTTTTTTGGAGTTATTTCATTTAGGAGTTATTTCACGGTACCGCTGTTAAGTAATGACTAGTAATCGTAATGATTAATAATTTGATTACTTAGTTTTGAGAAATGAGGTAATGATTAAATTACGATTATTTTCAATTTTGCACGAAAACTTATTGATTACAATTACAGATAATATAATAGTAATCAGGATTACTTGTAATTACGATAAAATAATCAAAAAGAATCATAAATAATCAAATAATAATCCGACTGGTTTTAAAGATTAGTTTTTATTCTTTTGCATTATTTTTTAAAGTCTACTGAAATCACGGTTATTGAATGTCATTAGCAAATGCAGTCACAAACCCTTTGGTCCACATGAAATTCAACCAGTATTTGATTTTAGTTATTTTTTCATAGGATTGTTGTTTATCGATTTCAATATTAATTACCTGTTAGAGTTCTTCTTAATTTATTTTATATGCAATTAAAAACATTTGATTACGGTATACAATTATTGTTTTTTATTACACAGTGACGCAATATTCAACTTTTTGACTCCAAACAAAAAAACACTTATCCCAGCCGAAAGTACTCGATGAGAGGAGAAAAGTAATTTCTGGATTTTGCTAGATTGGTTGCCGTTCGTTTTTTATGAGCCTCTATAATTTTTTCGCCAAATTCGATTTTGAGCACTTTTTTGCAATTTTCTTCTCTTTTTCGCATGGCCATAGCTCGAAAAATGCTGTGAATTTTTTTGCAGTCTTCAGCAAAGTTGTAGCTCTTGAATCGGCCGACAAAAATGCTGAATATATTAAGTCGGAAAAATTTCATCTTCATGCTCAAACCCCCAAAAATGTCGAAAAAATTACCACTTTTTTCACCGATTTTTTCCGTGTGCCTTTTTTAAACTTTTGCTCAATAAAAACAATAAAATCAAAAAAAAATATAAAAATTAATCACATTTGTATGGCAAAATCCGTATCAAGGAGTGGTCGTATGAAGTTAGTATGTACTGGAAAGTTGTTCATAATTTTATAGGCTACATTTCTTCCCTTGATTGTTTGGTAAAATTTTCAACAGTTCAAGAGCTGTAGTCGAAAAACGGAAAAAATCGGTGAAAAAAGTGGTAATTTTTTCGACATTTTTGGGGTTTGAGCATGAAGATGAAATTTTTCCGACTTAACATATTCAGCATTTTTGTTGGCCGAGTCAAGAGCTACAACTTTGCTGAAGACTGCAAAAAAAATTCACAGCATTTTTCGAGCTATGGCCATTCGAAAAATAGAAGAAAATTGCAAAAAAGTGCTCAAAATCGAATTTGGCGAAGAAACTATAGAGGCTCATAAAAAACGAACGGCAACCAATCTAGCAAAATCCAGAAATTACTTTTCTCCTCTCATCGAGTACTTTCGGCTGGGATAAGTGTTTTTTTTGTTTGGAATTTTTGTGTTGCACTGTGTTATCATTATCTAAGATAAAAAACTTTTACTCATAAACGGCCTCATTTTTTTTTGTTGGAGTGCAAAGGAATCGTATCCGAAACTTTTTTTTAGATTTTTCGCTAATATTTCATATTTATTTATATTTAATAATTTTAGAATTGTTTTTCAGAAATTGCAAATGCCAATTACGCAAAGATTCTACTTTATACTATCACTCACGCCGAATGTTTTTATGCTCACGTTCATACACTCTCTCGACGAAATCTAAAACGGGAGTACATGTAATTACATGTAATTTTAATTACAATTGTTTTTTGAATTTTCATTAATTGTATTGTAATTAATTCACCGATTATCATTTTTGAAAATGAAAATCAAAAGTTTTTCAATGGCCAATCATAATGAAGGTTGTGAGATCGGGTTGAAATTGTAATGTTATTTTATAATGATTTTGAGACATGGGAATTAATTATAAGCTTTTTATTCATTTTTTATGTCGAAATAGAATCGACACAGTGTTGGCAAAGCGCCAGCGATGGTCGGTTACGAGTTGGCAGAAAGTGGGATTAACAATATTGACAATAGCTTTTAAAATATATTTAATTAAACTAATTTTGAGAAATATTTGTAATAAAACACATTTAAAAAGCAGCAACACCGTTCGATATTAATTTTATAAATACATCATTTTCAGATGTGTGAAATATTAAAAACGGAATACTTCTAATTTGTAAGAATATTGGTAAAAAAAAGACAAAGAATTTTGCAGGTGGTACTGGCAAAACACATACTTTGCAAACAAGTTAATGTTTTCATAGGACAATATTAGTTGTGCCTTTGGTAATTTTTAATACAATAGGATTTACAAAAATAGCAGTGGTTTGCTAGTATTATTTTTTTTGGTACTGTTGGCAATTTCTACCTTGGCAGTTACATCTCGGAACTAGAATTTCTTTAGTTTTGTGAAAAATTTTCAATTTGCTATATCTCGAAATGTCGGATTTTGCCCGATTTGTAGTGGAATGGCCAATACGGTTTTACTTTGATTAATTGCAATTCATTTTTCATTTCATTAATATGAATTGCAATTTATTTTTCTAATTAATTTGAATTAATTTAAAATCAATTCAATAGAAATGAATTGCAATCCATTTTTCTAATTTATTTGAATTAATTCAAAATCAATTCAAGTGAAATGAATTGGAAATTAATTGCAATTCATTTCGCCAAACTCATTTGAATTGAAAATGAATTGCAATTCATTTTGCCTAATTAATTTGAACTGGAAATATATTCCAATTTAGTTATGCCAAATTCATTTGAATTAATTCAAATTTTATTCAATTCTTTTTTTATGTGAAAAGAATTAATGCAAAGTTCAATTCAAATTCGTAATGAATTGAAATCAAAAAAGAATGATTCATTTACAGCTCTGATTTATATATAAAATGGTATAAATTTTTAAATGAGATATTTTCATTACTTTTACCAAATCACTTTTGTCTATGGCTGTTTTTGTGTTTTCTTAAATTAACTTTCGCGAACTATAATTTAAATTAATTTAAAAAAAAATCACATTTACAATATAGTCTTCTAACACAACGTAAATGCGCTCTTATATGCCATAAATTACTAGTACTACTTCACCCCAACATACTATTAAAACTTCACCCCAAATTATGTACTCTCTAAATTTCGCATAATTTACAAAATTTGCTCTTTTTTTTGCGAACTATAAAAAGATGATTAATTTTTGTAAATTAACCAAATTAAAATATAATAATATTTTGTTAAAACAAAACACGCAATGCAAAAATTTTGTTTTAAATAAATTTTTCCAACAGTTATCAAAATCAAATAACAACATATCGCTCATTTACTGCAAGACTGACATAAGTCAAAAAACACGATTTTGCAGGAAACGAGTTTAAAGTTTTCAATCCACATCTGCCTCGCTTGACCCTATCTTTATTTATTTGGTCACGTTTTTTATAAAATGGGGGAATTAATGTATTTTTCTCTTAGTGAGAGTTGTGTGCAAATTCGCTAATTATCGAGGGACCCGTTAGTAGCACAATTTCTCTATGACATATATATACTCTTTGTACCCACTTTAAAGAATAAATAAAATATATTATCCTTTATCTCAAAAAGAATACATGATATTAATATGAAATCTGCATCATTAACTCAAAAATAGCATGTTATGATTTATGACAGTCTTAAAGTAAATAAGCGATTTGTACTTTAATCATAAAAAGTGAAATATAGTAATTTTTTCAAACACCCACCGACAGTAGGTAGAATGCCTAGAAGTGCATTAATATTGTAAAAAAATGTATTTAATACTTCAAATTTATTACCACACCACCAGAAAATCTAATAACATGTATTTTTCTAAACAAAAATTGATTCATTGTAAAACAAACAAACAATTTATAGTTTAGCAAAGTTTTGTTTATCAGTTTTATTATGCATATTTATTTTTTATTTTCAGTTCCAATTTGTATTAAATCTGCAATCAGTACAAAACTAATTGACTTGAATTTACAATTAAAACAAATATATAACAAAATAATGAAATAACTTTTTAATCTATTGCAAAATAAAAAAGATAATAAGCAGGATTGGCATTCAATACATTTTCATTATAACGATATTAAGACCGAAATGAAAATTTTAAATAAGCGATTCCAATAAAGAAATATTCTTCAGATATAATCGGTTTTATTTTTCCATTTTACCGGTTTTGATTTAGAAATATCTTGAAATCAAGTCAAAATAAAGCAAAATAGATATAACAAAGTTTAGTGAGCAAAATTTTATAAACACCTGATTGATCAAAAAAAAAAAATTATATTTCAATTACAAAATCAGATCTGATTATCCAAATTCTTCTCAAAATTATATTATCCAGTAATGTACGATTAGATCCCTCAAATATATTAAAGAATTAAGTTAGATCTACCTAAATAATTTTCTAAGTGTTAAAGAACAATTACAAAACATTATTATAACTTTGATACTAAACACAAATTAAGATTAAAGCTTAAACTTTAAAAAGCTCCTATTTTGGTACAAGTACTTACGGGATACCTGTAAAGGACATCGTCTTAACTTAAAAACGTATACACAGATTTGAATGAAATTTGGTAGAAAGATTATATTAAGTAGTATTGGTAAAGCATTCACGTTCAATCCATATATCGCACACCTAGTACAAAAGTGACTCAACTCAAAATTTTTCATTTTTCAGAAATCAAAAAAAAAAAAACATTTGCAACTTTATACCAATTGAAACATAAAGAAAGACATAACTGTTTTTAGCAGCAGTTAACAACAACAAAATACACTGATATTTCTTTAATATATAAGCAAGTATATTGTGCATAGTTTAAGCATAGAGCAATTCCATATGAAAACGATCAAAATTGGCAAATTTTTGGACGACCCCTCTCCGATTTTAAAATAAATAGTCTCAATCGATTGCCCAGCAAAAAATAATGTACCTACATATTTTTTTTTTTTTATAGTGACTGGTTTAGTGGTGGTGTGCACCACTGTCATGTGACAAAATTGAAGAATTCTTCATAAGGGACCTCATTGAAAGTTGTTTTAAAAAAAAACTACTAGCTCGTTGGAAAGGTATTGAATCAGGCTTTAATTTTTCTCAGAAATTTACCTTTTTTCCCATGAAAATTACATTTTCCCATGAAAATTAAATTTTCCGATTTTCCACAGAAGCTCCTAAATTTTCCGGCTAATTTATTTTTTTTGGATTCCTCATAATTTTTGCTTTAAGAATCAGCAATAAAAAAATGGGCCCCGACTCCTTGTTTGGACAGGAGAAGAGCATCTAAGAGACCACCTTGTTCTCATTGTTTTAATATTTTTTATAATTGAATTATTTTTAATTATTTAACAAGAAAAATTAGGAAAATTTTATTTTTCAATTAAAGCCTGATTCAATACCTTTCCAACGAGCTATCACTCGTTGCGATCGCTTTAGTAGTTTTTTTTTTTAAAACACCTTTCAATGAGGTCCCTTATGAAGAATTCTTCAATTTTGTCACATGTCATATGGAATTGCTCTATAGTGACTGGTTTAGTGGTGGTGTGCACCACTGTCACCGAAAAATTAAAATTTTGAGTTGAGTTTCTTTTGAACTGGGTGTGCGATATGTTAAAGTTTATTTGCTTTTTCGCTTAATTTAGCGTTTTTCGAAAATCTCCATATCTTTATTTTTTTATTTTTTGAATAATTTATGCCTAAAATTATTCGTTTTTATGGATTAGTTATTAAGAAACGCCGTGAACTTATTTTGGACCATAAACATATATTGTTTATTTTTTCGTGTCGAACCACTGCTATAAAATTTCTATGAAAAAAAGCTTAGGACGGTTTAGGGGTTAATTTTAAATAAATTACGCTTTTTTATTTATTATTAACTTAATTGCATGTTTAAACCTTGACGTATTTTTAGTTCTTGTACAATATTTAACGTTTTTTAATACGGTCTATTTTTCTTACCATCAATTAATTAAAACATAAAATACCACTATTTTCATTAATAAAATGAAAAAGTTTTACAAATTACAAAGCAATAAAATGACATCCTTTCCTTTGTAACAATTCCCCAGACCTCCTTACAACATACGTCCATCATTATCTTCGCACCACTAGCAATACAATTTGTAGATGTTTATAGTAACAAATCTATACACAAGTGTGATATTTATCTCAATAATCAGACACTAACTTGTTTATTTTTCTTCTTTTTTTTCTGTTCGATAAAACTTTTTAAATTTCAACATAAGTTGGCAAAAAGTGTAAGATTTGTTTGGCTTACAAAATACACATGCACCTTTTTTTTACCACATTCGCATAAAAGAAAGTCAATCAGGGATGGAAAATTGTGTACTTAAGAGATATTTTTAGTAACGCAAAATTAACCCAGTCAGAAACTGCTAGTGGTACAAAAAAACCACTGGATCACTTGCTTGAGACGCTTTACCAGTATTACCAAAAAGCGTCTTCCAATATTTGTTTTACAATAATTTCAGTGTCTACAAAAAAAAAAAAAAACATTGGCAAAGAATCGGCTCAGACCACTAAGCCAATGTTGGCGGAATGAGTTTTACCAATGCTAATAAAACAGAAACAGCCAATGGCTTTAAAATCTCTGGTAGAGCATTAAACTAGTTTATAAAATTTATGTTGCTTTATTTAAAAATGTTTGTAGTAAGAAGGTTTTGAGTTCGATCCTGGTTTCAGGCATAATTTTATTTTCTGATTTATTTATTATTTTTAATATATTTTTTTATGTTAAGAGGTCCATTCTTAGGAAAAAGTTTGTGACGCTTATTAAGACTGCATTCCCCATGTATTTGTTGCTGCAAGTGTCACAAAATATTTGTTTATTTAAAATTCTGTTTAAAAAAAAAAAAAAAAAATTAAGACCTTGTACAGACATCATCATAAAATAACAAATAAAATTTTGATTTTATTGTTGTTTTGTATAGAAAGTTAAGACTTTCAGTCTTAAAAATGGTCTTAGGACAGTCATAACGAGTCACAAGTATTAATATGACTGTAAATTGGTTTTTTCGATTTAATAAAACCTTTTTTTAAAATTAACTTTGTTTTTGTTTTTAAGCCAGTACAATCATATTTGTTCAGCCAACGGTTACCCAGCAGTTATCACTCCCTTAAGTTTTAAGTATTATTATATGTCTTGTTAGCTCAGTGAGTAGAGCTGTCGGCTGCCAACCTAGCGGGCAGGGTTCGAATCACGGCAGCACCAAATAAATTATAATTTAACTTTTTTAAATTTAATTTCTATTTTATGGTTTGACAACATTTTGCCAATGTTAAAAATTTAGTTTCCCCAGCGGCGGCGCTACATTATTTGAACAGACAAACCTTTTGTCTAATGATGCTAACATTTTGGAATTGGGAAAGCAAAGTGCACTGCCAGCGGAGTTCTGTTTGTCTTTTTCTGACTGGGAAGAAAAACAGGTGAAAAGCGCGTCTTTCATGTGATCTTAAAAGCAATAAATTCATGCCAATAAAAAGCCATTTTTTTTTTATGTTGACAACATTAATGCTTCATTTTATGCATTCTTTTTTGCTTCATTGTAGGCATTATTCACTGCTTCAAATAAGGCATTTTGGGATGCACAGCACAATGCCGGTGAAGCACAATTTTGGAAGCATCCAAATGTAGTTACTGCTTACCAAATTCAGGTTATTTCAAGTCCGTGTCCGTGTCTTTTTGAACTTCTGTCGTTATTATATGAAATGCAACACTGCTCCCATCAAGTACTACCTGTTAATAGACTACTGTCAAATTTTAAGCAAGTTCCGTCATTTACTTTGCGTTTAACAGCTGTTCAAAACATACAAACTCGTGGATTTTTTTAAAAATGGAAAAAAGTGAATTTCGAGTGCTCATTAAGTATTATGTTTTGTGAAAAAAATAACCGTCAGTCAAACCAAGTAAAAGCTTGATAAATACTATGGGGACTCAGCACCATCGATTTCAAAGTGGTCGCACAAGTACAAATGACGCTAAACGTTCTGGACGGCCAATTGAGTTCAATACACCCCCGAAAATGTCGCAAAATACACCCCCGAAAATGTCGCAAAAGTAAAATTGCGTGAGATTGTTGATACCATAAGCATTTCATATGGCAGTGTGGTTTCGTATGGCCAATAAGGTGATGGCAACAGTTTTTTGGGATGCACGCGGGATAATCCACATCGATTACATTCAAAAGGGAAAACTAATAAACGGCGAATATTATGCCAGCTTATTGGACCGATTTAACGAGGATTTAAGAAAAAACGACCCCCATATGACCAAGAAATGCCTATTTTATGGGCCTCGAAAAATCCTATTTTTTTGGAAAGGATACAAAAATTAGAGACGTGGACTAAGTGTATTGAGCTAAAAGAAGATTATGTTGAAAAATATTTTTTTTTTGCAATAAAAACTGTGTTTCATTCAAAAAGTCACGGACTTATTGATCCGCCCAAGTATATTTGAGCTAAATATCGGATATAAAACTCGGAGCTAAAACCTAAAAGCGAGCTTATTAATAATAATCAATTAGTTAATTAATTAATAACTTTTACTTAATTTAAATATATCACTTTAATTTATCTATAGAGTTTTTACCGACCTCTTCTTCCAGATCTTTACAACACAATACAAAAACATTAAAAAAACTTACGTTCCAATTCACACTCGTTTCATTGCAGGTTACTTATCCCTACCTGTAGTTAAACTACTTCTCCAATACTTTTTTTTCATTGTCTTGGATATTTTATCTTATTAAAGACACTTCTCGCCAAATTAAAAAAAAAATTTAAAATATGCAATGAACTCAAAATTTTTAAATCAGCTTTTTTATTATCTCGAAATCACATAATAAAAATGTTTTAACCCGCTACAGTAAGGCTGCCTCAGGGTAGCCTTCATAAAATATATTTAGAAATTAATATATTCCGATAGAAAATTAAATTTGCTAAATATTTTGCGAAGAAAATTTTTCATGTGTTGTCCACGGTTTGGAAGCGAGAAAGCTTCAAAGTCAAAATTTCGTAAAATTTAAAAAAATAATTATTTTTAAAAAATATAGTTTAAAAAATAGTTATAATAAAATATAAGAAAGAAGCTTTATCTTTAATAATAAGCCCTTACTTTAGTCCAAGGACTCACAGGATTTCATCAGCATTCCTCTAAAGAACATCGTCTTAACTTATAAACTAATAGACGAATTTTTATGAAATTTTTCAGAAAGAATACATTAAGTACTAACAAAAAATCATTGAAGTTGAACAATATAAATTGAAGTTTAGATACTTTTTCGCCTAAAATCCCAATATCTTCTTAAATAGGAGCAGAAAAACAATAGTTTTTCGAGCGTGGTTATATCTTGGTAAGAGAAATGTTTTTTGTCTAAAACTTCTCTTTTATATGCTTTAGTTTCCAAAATGCACCCTAAAATATTTTGGCTCATATCGCCTAAATTAGGCAACGATAAACAATGTTGTTGAAGAACTTATTATTTGTTTTTCGAGTGGAGCACATGGTATGAATATCATTTGCCAGTTAGAGGTTTAAAAATTATTATTTTATATTTTTTAGCTTAAGTTTTTTTTTTTAATATTTAAAGCAACATCCTCTAGAGTATGCAGTACATTTTTATTAAATAAAAATGTTAACATATATTTGAAAAAAAAAAACACAAGTCAACTGTTGGAAAAGAGCATTAATGCACTGTTTAAAATGATATAAAAGAAATTATATGTTCACTCCATTCGCCCAATGACACGACAATGTTAAAAACATTAATGATTCACCTAAGTTTGCACAACATCCGAATCAGAAGATGTGGTGGTTTTACTTCTTCTTCCTCAGCTCGTATTTAGCTGAGAAATTATAAATTTTTTATAAACATTTATGAAACTTATGTTAAGCATTTCATACAAAATTATGAAACTTATATTTATGATGTGTTTCATAAATATGATGAAGCTTTTTTCCCTGAGTGTACCATTAAATACAAGATGAGCTTAAATACAGAGAACATAATCTTTTTATTATCAAATTCGTTTCAAAAAATGCATGCACGTAGCGAAATGACAAATTTCGATAAAATAGGAAAATTTCGATAAATTATGAAAATTTTATGAGCAGATTTTGAATGTAAAGGGTTTTAAAATAGGTAATTGACAGCTCTGAATTTAATTTGAGGACGCACTATTTCACTGATCATCTTACTGTTACTTTCCTTTTTTTCAGTAAACGTAACATTTTCATAATGATAAAGTACACGAACTAACAACGTATATAAATTATAAAAATGTACTACCGAAATTCGGAGTCGGTGACCGCAACTTTAAGAGCGAATTTCATCGCAAAATCATCTTCAGTGACGAAGCTCATTTTTGGCTCAATGGGTTCGTCAATAAGCAATGCGTTATTGGTTTCGTGAAAATACACATGTGCTTCATTAATCACCACTTCATCCACAAAAAAGTAATTGGTTGGTGCGGTTTACATGCCGGCGGCGTCATTGGGCCATATTTTTTCGTCGACAATAACGATCGGCACGTTACTGTGAATGGCGATCATTATCGCACCATGATTCCCGATTATTTTTGGCCCTAATTGGAAAACATGGACTTGGACGGCATGTGGTTTCAACAGGACGGTGCCACAAGCCACACAGCACACGTTGCAATCGATTTATTGAAGAGTACACTCAAAAAAAAAGTTTGTAAAGTCAGCAAAAAATTTTGCTGAGTCAGAAAAATTTTAGTCAGGAGGATGCTTGAAAAGAAGTTGCTAATGTCAGCAAAATCTTTTGCTGAAAATCAGCGAGCTGATTTTAGCAAAAAAATTTGTAGATTCAGCAAAAGTTTTGCTGACACTTAGTAGATTAGAAATACAAAAGCCTTGCTAAAAATTAATAAATTTTTTGCTGAATTTTAGTAGACTGAAAAAAACGCTAAAAATTTCTAGAAAAATTGTAATTTAGTTAGTTTATTTGCTGAAAATCATAAAACATATTTTTGTGATTCTTTTAAAAATAATTTACTATAATAACGAAATATAAAAATTTTCATTTTTCCACATTGACATGAATTAATTTAATATCTAAAAATATATAGAAATAAATATATATAACATAACAAAAATTTTATTTCAATTACTTACATCAATGTTTGTCTAAATGATGCTATCGCAACTGCCGAAGATAATTATAGAAACGAAAAAATAAACAAAAACAAACGAAACGAAAAAAACAACCCTTTTTGCAATAAGAAAAAGGGAACCATAAAAATCTACCTAAGATGTGTGTCTTTGTCTTTCACTTCACTCTGTCTACATTTCTGTATATGTTTGTTTGCAATTTGACCACACATATAAACATTTAGTTTAAATAAATAAATATTTTATTTTGTCTTTTATTTAATTAATAGACAATTATTTTCACAAGCCGGTGACAACGCAAAATTTAAGTTATTTTAATCCTCAATTTTGTTTTATGTATGAAAAAGAGATACAAAAACTTCCATGGTTGATTTTTTTAAATGACTAATTAGAGTTGTTCTTTTTAGTATCATTTTCCTCTTCTCTACTACATCTTGACATGCCGCGACATCTATTTCATTCTGCGTATATCTTTCAATCTGGTTGTCGTCCACACTATTAATGTGCTTATCAGCACAATTTTTTTTTAGCAAAATTAATTAGTAAAACATTAGTATATTAGTAAAGCATTAGTATAAAACAGTTAAGTGCTGAATAAGTATAAACAAAAATTTTAGCTGAAAACACGATTTTAGCAAAAAATTTTGCTAAAAAATAGTATACCTGATTTACAAGACGTTTTACTAACTTTTCAACTAACTTATTTTTTTGGGTTTAAGTTTGGTGAGCGTGTCGAGTTCCATTCATAAATGTTCTGATTGTATTTCAAGTCGATAACACAGGCAAACACCCAATTTGCTTCTTTGAATTTATCAACTGATTCTAGTTAATTTGGGTGCGCTGAATTCAAATCTGTAATCTGTTTGTCTCTAGTTTTCTTGATATAGCTTTTTTTAAGTATTTAAAAAGTAAAACTTTTCCATAGGAATTGCCGTATTTTGTAAAGTAACAATGTGTGGGATGGACATATCTCAGGAAGTAGGAGGAGCTTATCCAAGATTATGGTATCAATATCTTCTTTGGAAGATTCTATAGCAGATTAATGCATCAATCATATTTGTGGGTGGGGGTTTATTAAAAAACCCGTTAGATGTCAATGTTAATAAAATCCAGCCAATTCTTTTATGGAAAGGATATCCATTTTATCCAAAATAACTTACAATACAGAACTTCTGTTGAAATTTCAGGGATTTTTTAAGTTAGGAAAAAAAAAAATAAAAAAAAACGTTATGCAGTGAATAGGTTCAATTCTATATTATGGAACCCCATTCCTTTATCATTATTTGTTTTTGAAAATGGACTCATACCACGCTCAAAGTAAGTGTTTTAAGTCACCGAATTTTTATGAATTTAATATTTAATTTATTTTTTATTAAATAGAAAGTCATATACAAATGTGAAAATCAAAATGTTGGCCTGTCTCTTTCTCTACATATTTATTTTAAATTCTAAATATATATTGCACAAAGTATTTTACTGTGAAAATACATGTTCGTTCAATCCTACTTTAAATAATAAATCAGCTTAAAATTGTCAATTTGTCAAATTTGTTGCGTGTATATTTTAATTTTATCTTATTATGTAATAAAATATATGAAATAAAAAAATTTTAAATTATTTAACATAAATCGCACAGTTACAAATTAAGCTACTTTTTGTCTACATACACAATCACATAAAATTAAATAACTACAAGAATGTAAAAGACATCTAATATGAGTTATCACTGTATTATACCCAGTAAAAATGTTGAATGTTTTTAAAAGCATGTACATATAAAAGAATATATCGAAAACATTCTACCTATTGGCGGATTGTATAAAATGTAGTTGCTTTTGTACGTTCTTAAATCGACACATAATATAGGCCATCATACAATTTCGTTTGGTAGGAATCAAACCGTACTTGACACACGAAATAACATCAATCTCCGAATTGCAAGATGTCGTTTTGAAACAACTAAACAAAGAATTGAACATATATGTAGTTTTAAGTTCAATAATCTTCCTCAGAATTTGAAAAACATTGTAAGAATTGAAATTTTTAAAATAGTTAAAAAGAGTTTCTCCTCCAAAACTAAGAAATGCTGCTACTGTAAAAAATTTATTTTAGTATGTAATATAATAATATAAATATAAATGAAGGGCGTATTTTAAAACTTCATAAGCCATATTTAAGTTTTAGTTTGTTTTTTTGTATTTTAAAGGTTAAAATAAAACAAAAATGTCACTTTTGCTGGACGTTTCTAATCTATGTACTTGCAATAACTGTTTGAGCAAGACTTCTATAAAATATTAGTCAATGTATGTCTAGAAAACAGCGAAAATACATAAAACAGTAAATGTGGCTTATTAAGTTTTTACAAAAAGCCCTTCAAATATAAAAACATATTTTTTTTTCTTTTTTTTTATTATAAATCTTGTTGTATAAAAAAACTTATGTAATATTTTTCGCCAACTCGCCTCAATATTCTCCAAGTGGTGCTGAGGCACTTTCTATCTTTTGTAAAATATTTCCTTTTTTTTTGAAAATAAACTGAATAATAAAAAAAAAAAAAAAACAAATGCGCTGATTTTTGCTGAGACGCAGTAAAAGAAACGAATAATTTTCGTATAAAAATATATAAACAGAAAAGGTTGAGCGTTCTCTTGTCCTTATAAATTATACACGATCCAATTTTCCCGAGTGTTTTCCCAATGTGTTTGGTGTTTTTTCGAAAATATTATAAAAAAAAAAATATTATAAGTGTGATATAATTTTAATTAAAAATAATTAGAAAACAATTTATAGAGTTTTTGTTTCAAATTTATTAATTGACCACTTTCAGGAATGTGTTTATAGATCTATTTCGGCAATTTTTCAGGTTTCCATCATCACGCTTTGAAAAAAGTGACAATCCCATGCAAAACATCAACATTCATATAAACTAGTTTTCTCACTAAATAAGAACTATTATACATATAAGCTTCATTGTTTAATAAAATTTTAATAAATAATATGAAATATTTCATTTCAATTCAATGAAATAAATTAATGCTCACATCATAATTTATTTCAAAAAATTTTAGAAAATCTGCATTAATTTAATAAAAATTTCAATGAACGAGTTCAGGTGGCAATTCATAGATCTATGGGAACGTGATAAGTCTCCCACTTTTTATTTATTTTATATTAAACAATTTTATTTCAATTTTCTAAAAAAAATATATTTTTTATTTCTTATTAAAATTAATTACAAAATTAAACTCAAAATATTTGACAAACAAGTTTATGAAGCAACGTTTAAAACAAAATCTTTTATTTGTAAATATTTTGAGTAGATAGTTGTGGGAATGTTGCCACATTACCCCCCTTTCTAAGAAATGTTGAACATTAAATGTTAGATCTTCAATATTCGATCTTAAATATTATGATGAGAATATAATGAAAATTTGAAATTATAAGGCCGACTTTCGAAATTTTACGATTATGATGGTTTCCTTGATTTAATGTTGACTTTTAGTTCAATAAAAAAATCGAAATAAATTCTTTCGAAAATTTTTAACCGTTTGGTAAACTAAATTTATTAATGATCCATGAACCAAATGCGCGCCGTAGAGTCCGTTGTGTTTATTTGAAGTCAAAACTACTTTAGATTATATAATCTTGCGGTAGCCCAAATTTTATTGTTAGATTTATTGTTGAAATCTAGTAAATGTTCTTTGGAGAATTTTGAAAATAAAGCAATTAAGAAGGGCAGTACTTGGTTTGGATTTTTGGGTATTTTGAGATCGGTAGAAAATGTCAGGAACACAGGAAGTTCTGTATACAAGTTGGTTTTCTTGAAGAGCTTCTATTGTATTACATTACGTAGGAACATTCCGAAAATTGAATATTAAATAGGAAACCTTATTAGCGAGATATTTTTATTACGTAGCACTGGCACAAGCTGGAACCCTTTTCAATTGTCACGTTGGTTTCCACTAAATTCTTCGTACGGGGTCACCACTTATGGGAAGTGATAAGTCTCCCACTTTTTATTTATTTTATATTAAACAATTTATTCCAATTTTTTATAAAATATATTTTTTATTTCTTATTAAAATTAATTACAAAATTAAACTCAAAATATTTGACAAACAAGTTTATGAAGCAACGTTTAAAACAAAATCTTTTATTTGTAAATGTTTTGAGTAGATAGTTGTGGGAATGTTTGCCTCAGATCTAATGCAAAAAATTATTGATATCATGCAGATAATTGTCACAGTGTATGAAATATAATTTTACTTAAAGAACTAAAATCACAGCATTTTATGAGCGCTAAAATCGGTGATTATTTCACCCAAAATTCGCCATATCAAAATCATGGCATATGTAAGCAGGCTTTTAATTGATTATTTTTGGCTTACTCCCTTACAAACCTACTAGCTGACAAACACCTTTAATAACTGGGTAACGTAATAATTAATTAACAGCATAAATAATATTAATAAAATATCTACTACCATCAGCACGAATACTTTAACACAAAAACTAAAATAACTATGGACATTAATAAGTAAATCTGGTTAAAATATCAAATTAAAATAAATTGGATTATGTTGTATCAATTTTACTATTTATTGAATGCTTAACAAGGACCACAAGAGCAGAATTAAAACGTAATAAAATTACAATCACTACACAGGGAGAGTTTTCGTAGACGTTATAATGAAACCATTTTTAATAAAACTTTTTCAATAGGCGTGTGAAATTTTTAATAAATAAATTAAACATTTTCATTACATTTTATAAAAAACGCATTAATTTAATGTAAAGTTTCAATATACGTTCCAGTGAGACTTCATAGATTTAATGCAAACATTCATTGGTATCATGCAGATAATTCTTTCAGTGCAATCATTGTTTTTAAAATTTTGAATTTTTTAAAAAGATTTTTTTTAATTTATCAATAACGCAGAATGCGTACAACAAATATGAATTTTTTAATTGACATGGAATTTTCTTTATTCGAAATTTATGAATATTTATATGTTGCCATATATTGGTAATAACGCGGCGAATGTTGTCCTCCAAGTTGTCAATCTTTTCGAGCTTATCGGCGTAGACTAGTGACTTCACATAACCCCACAGAAAATAGTCCATCGGTGTTAAATCCCACGATCTTGGAGGCCAATTCACGGGTCCGTAACGAAAAACGCTTACCAAACGTTTCCTTCAATAAATCAATTGTGGCACCAGATGTGTGATATGTTGCGCCGTCTTGTTGAAACCACAGCGCCTGCGCATCATGGTTGTTCAATTGATAACGAAAAAGTCAGTAATCATGGCTCTATAACGGTCACCATTGACTATAACGTTCTGAACAGCATCTTTTTCAAAGAAGTACGAACCAATGATTCCACCGGCCCATAAAGCACACCAAACAGTCAGTTTTTCTGGACGAAAATGTCTCAACATACACTTGAGGATTATCATCACTCCAAATACGGCAGTTTTGTTTATTGACGTATCCATTTAACCAAAAGTGAGCTTCATCGCTAAACAAAATTCGCTTATGAAACTGGACGTAGTGCGCGATACGTATTTCGAACAGAACCATGATTTTTAAAATAAATTTGCGCAATTTGTAAACTCCGTTCAGGCGTCAGTCTATTCATGTTGAAATGTAAAACCAAACTAAACATAAATCACTTGACAGCTGACAAAATGTGATGCCAACTTAAAGTTATATATCTGTATAAAAAGAGTCCTGTACATACCCAACCCAATGTTTGTATTTGTATGTGTGTATGTATGTATGTATGTATGTTTGAAAGTATTTACAAATCAAAATTTTTTTTACCCCAACTCGCATTTATATAAAAAGACCTTCCAGAAAAGTATACATACTTTATATGTTCAGAAGAAAAATAATTGTCTGGAGCGATAAGAAGTTTGGTGCTTTTTGGGGAAAATATCGCCAAAATTTAATTTTTTTTTAATTTATACTTTAAACTAATGTAATTTTTGACTGAAACAAGATATTGAACTATTTTTTTTTTTTGTTCAATCAAGAACTTTATTGGCTAAATAACCGTTATTTTAAAAACGAAAATTTGCCTCAATTTTCTCCCGATATTCAAAAAACTTTGGACCTGAGTCCGACAAAATTTGGAATTTCACATTTTCATATTGGAATATCTCGGAACTATTGGAGGTAACCCACACATGTAAGCATGTTTTTTATTCATCTTTACAAGGATATTACTAGTATGTTAATTTTTTAAAAATCGGATGAGAAACAAAAAAAATGGCAAACACTCAAAATGTTTTATGAAAAAAGTACCCAACTTTGGGAAGCCATTTTGCCGCGCCAAAAGGGTCTGGAAGGTTGAACGTCAAAACTAGACCAGATGACACCTATGAGGTGTCATCTGGTCTGGTCATGGAATGCATTCTGGCTCTTAACCGACTTGGCAGGCGCAACTCGCTTACCTTAGGGTGGGGTTCCTGGTCACGAGGGGCATGAGGGCAAACGAGAGGGCAGATTGTCTTGCTAATTGCGGGGCCCGAAGGCCCTTTATTGGCCCTGAACCATTCTGTGGTATACCTTTGGGGTATGTTAGGGAGAAGCTCGGGTCGTGGAGGGAGTCAGAAATTCTCTCTCTATTGGGAAAACTCTCTTGGCCAACGACAGGCTAAGAGATTGATTTCTTTTTCCAGTGCAGGATCGAGGAGACTCTTGTCCCTCGGGAGGGGTGACTTGAGAACCCTGGTGTCTTACCTGACTGGACACTGCAATCTCAGATACCACCTGCTCAAAAGGGGTCTTTCGGACACGGATGAGTGTAGGTTTTGCGAACTGGTAGCTGAGACATCAGAGCATGTTCTTTGCGAATGTCCGAGGCTATGTGAAAGGCGTGCCAAGTTTCTTGGCAATCGCTTTGTCTCCCCTTCGGACATTATGAAGATTTTGCCTAATAGGATTATTGGCTTTATAGGTAGCTTGAATCTTTAGGGTAACTTTAGGCAGCACAAAAGACCTAAGTTGGTCGCGGTGCATAGTGCCATATAATCTAATCTAATCTAACTTTTACTAATTTTGTTTACTACTTTTATATTACTATAATATAAAATTACAATAACGTTTTGCTAAAATTTGCAAAACGATCCACTGGCCCAATATTAGCAAAACAAATTGTAACAGTTACAGACTTTTCTGTGACTATTACAGACTTTTTATTTAAGTGTAGTTCGTTAAAGCCGAACTGCACTACAATTGCATTATTGTTTAGTCGAAAAAAAACCAAAAATAAATACCATAACAACCCCTTCAGTAGATATGAGCTATATTTTCTTAATATTTCCCCACTCCTTTATATGTTCCTTTATAACTACCAAATTGTCTTGGATTGTTTTAGGTTTATTTATTTTTTATTCTCATAATATAATAGACGAAAATCCCAGTAAAATCTTCACATATTTTGTTAGGCTTTTGCTTTTATTTCCTTATTATCATTTCTTATTTATTGTATGGATACAAGTGTCAGATATTGTGTGAATAATGTTCAGTATTATTATATTTTATGACAATGTGTGTGTCTTGCAACAGTTTGTAGTTATTTTTTTAATGCTTTTTTAGCTTTTCTCTTTGTTTATTTAAATTATTGTCTAAAACACTTGCTTAGCAAATATATTTTTTTTTATTGATATAATAAAAAATACTGTATTAGATATAAAATGAATATTTTCATGCCATTTATATGAAGATGTTAGAGTATTCAAACGCTGTAACCGTTACTCCATTAATCGACCGATTTTAAGCTAACGATAAGCATTAAAACTGTGTTGTTCACACCCTACGGTACTGAATCTGTACTTTTACTTTAAGTTGACTAAATTTACTTTAAATGTATAAATAAAATGATTACCCACACTTGTACACTCCACCAAAAAGTCAGTAAAGTTAGCAACAAGTTTTGCTGAGTCCGCCTTGCAATAAAAGTAAAGTCAGCAAAAGTTTTGCTAACACATAGTTGATTAAAAAATCCCTTAAAATTAATAAAATGTTTGCTGAATGTTACACTTAGAATACTATAAAGGTAAAGACCACTGCAAATGTTGTTAAAAACAAATGAAATTTCACTTAAAGAAAGGACGACTTACATTTCAGTAAATTCAACTAACATTGTCATTTGTTTTTTAAAAATGACTAACAATTGTATTAAAAATAAACCACAGGTTAATAAAAAAATTAACAAACATTAATCAAAGTTTAGTTACGTCATGATGCTTGTTAGGAAAAGACCCTAACAACGTGCTTGATTACTAAGAAGACAAGAATGGAGCAAAATTAATGATTAATAGGTTTTCTTGTTAAAGTTCTGCCTATTATGGAGGCGCTAACTTTGCTAAAACTTCGGGTTCTGATGAGATCTTAAGCCAGATCGAAATACTAGTATCAACCTAACTAATATGTTTGATTTGCTTTATTTTTGTAAATATACGGAGGTTGGAAGCTCGTTAAAAATTAAAATAACATAAAAATAATCTCGACGTATACAAAAACAAAAAACTAACATAACTGTTAAAAACATTTATTTTGTATATTTTTTAAATAAAACAAAACCAATGTTAAAAATGAATGTTAAATCATAAAACAGTCATTTGATGTGGTTTGTTTTTTTAAATGAACTACAAGGTTAGTAAAAAATTTATTTTGTTCTGCAAATGCCTGACATTTACATTAAAAATAAAGAAACTGCAATACAACCCAAACAACTACACATTTTTAAAGCAGAAGTTTCCCGAGTGTAGTAGGCTGAAAGAAATTAAAAAACAAAAAAATTGTACGAAAATTTTACTTTAGTTAATTTATTTGCTAAAACCCTAAACAAATTTTTGTGATTCTTTAAAAAAAAAAAAAAATGAGAATACAATTTTCTTTCTTCTTTCGATTTTATCAATTATTGTTTTCTCTTATTGTAGAACTAGGTCTACAAGTTACACAGTCTTACAAAAGTTTACATACGGCAATCAAATTTCTATTTTCTTGGTGAAAATAAGATGAAAATAAAAGCAAAAACATTTTAATAATATTTTAGAATATTTATTGTTGTTGTTGTTAACAAATAACAACAAAATTCAATGATTCGTCAAATGGTAAAGTTACATAAATTTACATACCCTGCTAAAAAAAAAAATGATGTACCGTTATAAGTGCCGTTACGAATTTCATGAAATTTTTGTTTGAATCGTTAATAGAGTTTGTACTTTGACATAAAGTGATCAAATTTGAAAAATTTAAATCATAAAGTGTTAATAGTGGAGTAAAATGGGCAGAGGCAAAGAAATTTCTGAACCAATTCGAAAACCCGTCATTAATTGAGGATAATGGCAAGTCTCTTAATGAAATTGGGAATTTATTAAATTTAAAAAAGTGCACAGTACAAACAATAATAAAAAATTTCAAAAAAAATGGAAATTATGAAAGTAAGGCTCGTTTCTGGCCGCCCCCGTATTCTAGACAACCGGACAGAAAGGTCGTTATTCGCTCTGTCCAAGATAATCCTAAGCAAAGTGGAGTCGAATTAAATAGGACACTAAAGTCTCATCTGGGAATAACAGTGTCCGACCAAACAGTTCGCAGAAGCATCAAAAGAAATGGGTACAATAGTAGAGTTGCAAGGAAAAAAACATTACCTAGGACTTGTGAATATCCAGAAACGCTTAAAATATGCCCAAAAGTACGAAAATGGTTACCTAAATGACCCTACATTTTGGGAAAGAGTAATATTCAGTCTGAAAAAACGTCATATAACGTCAATTCCTGCTTTAAAGGAAGCGTTGATGGAGGAGTGGAGATGAATTACACCTGAAACAACCAAAAAATGCCCATGCCATCTCTACTATCTTCTGTAATAAAAGCGAAAGGAGGCCATACAAGATACTAATTTCCTTTTTTAAAGTACTATTTATTGAACGTATGTAAACTTCTGTGAACTTGCGAAAACCAAAAAACTGAAATATATTTTGTTATTTTTAAACCCATTTACGGCCGCCGTGCCAATTAGGGAACACTTAGTTATTGAGGGTGTATAGAAAAAGTATTGATATTTATTAAAAAATATATGCATTAATAATTTCTAGAAGACCTATGGTTATAAAAAATGTGGAAACAACTAAGTTAATTTTTTTTAGTGCCATAACAACCTAATTAATTTGGCCAATAATATAGATGTGGAGGTAGGTTTTGGTTAACATAATTAAATTTTCCGTGTGCAGTTGAAAGTCATAAATTCTTTTATTGATCAAATTCAGTACATAAAGAATCAACACAAAATGATTTTTAATTTGATATTTTATATATATCTAATTTTTATAACGCATAAAATAGTGCTGTGCCAATTTGGGTACAATGGCTACAAGTATAATATTCTAATATACGCAAACGCACGAATGAGTAACGACTCGAAAACGTCTGTTTCGACGAAGAAGTTTTTGAAATGATCGCTAATCTTAGCCAGTTGTACGCGAGTCAAAATAATCGACACAACTTTACAGTCATCGTTGCAGAGCTAAGGACTTTCTTTGGTATACTTATTCTATCTGGATACCACAAACTTGGAGTTTTGATAAAGATATAGGCGTAGAAGTTGTGTCAAATTCTATGTCCAGGAATAGGTTTAAAGAAATAAAGAGAAATTTGCACCTTGTCGATAATAATGAAGCTTCAAACAACCGCTGACAAAATGTTCACGCTAACTTTCAGATTTTCTTATCAAAAAGTTCAACCAATTTGGCGTTTTCCACAAAAATATTTCTAATCGGTGAGTCTATGGTTTAATATTATGATCGTCATCCAGCAAAGCAGTTTATTATAGGCAAACCAGTTCATTTTGGCTATAAAAATTGGGGTCACAGCAAGTTTCTCTGGATACTGCTACTCTTTGAGCCATTGGGTACTAGAGTTGTCAAAATGCTGCTTGATAAATTATAGACGAACCCCGCCAATCACAAAGTCTATTTTGATAACTTTTTTACAGGTTGCGACTTGCTGAATTATTTACGTAATTTAGGTTACCGTGATACAGGAACAATAAGAGATAACAGCACTAAGAAATGTCCCCTGATTCAATGTAAAGGAAATGATAAAAAACCAAGAGCAGAGTTCGATTATAGGTTTGATAAAAATAACGAGATTATTGGTCCGCTGGATGGATAACAGTATTTGCATAATGGCTACCAATCATGATTCTTATGAACCAGCAGGATTTGTTAAAAGATGTTGTCCCCAAAAAAAGTAAAAAACTGATATGCAGATCCCAGATATGTTTCAAAATTACAACAAGAGCATGGGCGGAGTGGATGAAATGGATCATCCATATCATTATACAGAATCTGCATTCATGGTAAAAATGTGGTGGGGTTTATTTACATACATGATAGATATGGATGTGTCAATGCTTTGCGCTTGCATGTATTAGTAAGGAAAACAGCATGGACCAGTTACTATTTTGACGACCTAAAGCAAGATTTTTTTTTTTTTTTTTTCATCGGGATAAACATTAATTGCATTTATAGTAATAAATGTGCTAAAGTCCCAAAACTTTTTACCAAATTGTGAAAACAATCTGCGTAGGCGTGTCCCTATCCGGATTTATTCCTGCCCAAGGAAATCTTCAGGGGACTTTGTTATTAACATTTCTAGAGATATTTGTTATGTTAACCTATAGCAATCACCAAAAAATAACGCCTACTGCTTGTCCTTCGTCATCAAATATTGAAGGCTTACAGCTACACGGCGCCAATCACGTTCCCGAAAAGCTTCCAAAACGTGTGCGTTGTGGTCATCTGCCGCAATAGAAGCCGTTGGAGTTGCAAAAAATGCAAGAAA
>CM037853.1:66130218-66163649 GCA_021234595.1 Delia radicum
AATCTGAAAGCGGATTCTGTTTATATATCGTCTACAAACAATTTTAAAACGAAACCGAAAAAAGTATAGTTGTCGCTTTTTTTTCGCTGCCAATCAAAATTTTTAAAATTTGGCCTGTCTTTGGGGATCATCACCAATTTTGATAAACAAAAAAATACGAAACGATTCAGATACGTTAGATGAGTAGATAATTTTATTATATTTATATTTTTTGTCAGACACTTCCCCTTCTCTAAAAGAGTTATTACCTTTATTGTTGGTCCCATGTCTTGTTTTATTTTGTCATATAATTGACAAAATATAGAGCTTTTGTTCTATTTTTCGGTATTATTTTTATTTTATAGTGAATAACACGCACCCATCACTAACAAACAAAAATCTATATTATCGTAGGAAAGAAGATTTTATAAGCTTTCCAAAGACATATAATTTGACCCAAACAGATAAGTAATTTTGAGAAAATTTAGACTTAAAAAATGCAACTCTTAAGCCTTGCTGCCTTTAATCTATTAACCCCCACTGTCCTCATATGAGGACACCACGGTTTTTGCGATTTTATCTGGAACTATTCTTCCAATATTTTTAGAAAAACTATTGGCAGCCGACTTAATTAAGAAATCAAGAAACAAAAGTTTTTTTTTAGTTAGTCTCTTTACAGGAAGAAGAAGAAGAAAAACATTTTTTTGAAAAATTTTACGGACACAAGGGATACACCAGACTGGCGCAGTTTCGTCCCCCTCCTGGGACTCGTCAGTGGTTAATTTATGTGTCAATTGAACAAAGTATTTTATATTGTTAATTTGCTCTATATAAAAAACTTTTTATTTTTTGGTGTCGTACTGTGATTTGAACTCACTACCTTAGCATCAAGCTATGCATCGTAATCTCACCTCTTAACCAGTTGAGCCACGGTCAACACAGCGATGATTGTAGCTAAAGTAGAGTTTGGTCACACTACGTACACACAAGTATTGTTTCGATCAGAAGAGACAGAATTAACTAATACCAATGCACAATTCATTTCTCAACTAGAATGCTTTTTCTTCTTTAATCACATAATTTATTTTTTCTTTAAATTCTCATCATTTGCCAGCAAATGAAAAATATTAAATTTTGCACAAATTTTTGGCAAAAAAAATTAAAATTTCAACATTTTTTGAAAAGGCGATGTAATATGTATTTTTAAACCTCTTGAATCTAGTTTTACAATACCTAATTCCGAAACGTTTCGATAAGGGAAGCTGTTTTTCACTGCTTACTCTTTGTCAATTTACAAGAATATCTCACAAATTTTTTCAATTTTGATTTCCCTTTTTCTTATTGACGCCTTCGACTACCAGATAAATATATTTTCCATGAATTCTTTTCAGAAGATTTCATTTGCGCGTTAATGGGTTGAACGAGGAGTGTCTGACAAACAAAATAAAATCCTAGACTTGCTCACGTGTCTGAATTTTTCCTAATTTTTATTGAAATCGGTAACGTGTCTCTAAACTACAGACAAGCGAAATTTGAAAATTTTGATTGGCTTCGCGGCCAAGCGAATTTTCGTTTTTGTTGGAAAATGGTTTTTAAATAGATACGAATCCGTTTTCAGAGTGGAGTAACACGCAAATTTTATATAATTGACTCAGGGCGCACCATGGAAAATAGTAACCCTGCGGGAAATGAAAGGTCAATTGATCCAAAGTGGTAATTCTTTGATATATCATTGGGGGGCACGGCACGAAACTGGTGAAACCAAAACTGTGTTGCACCAAAAAGTGTTAATTTGGGTGTAATGACTAATCACGTGACTATAGTTATGGTCACAAAACATTCACTGAATTGGTACCAGATATATCATGTAACTGGAGAAAACGTAACCTAACATCAAAGTGTACTGAAGCAACTAGGGTCGTTGCAGTTGAAGTTGCTACTGGTCATTTAACTGGTTCAAACCCGTAAGCAGTGGATGAAAACATGGCAATTAGTGCCAAAGGATGCATTCCCTTGACTGCGACAAAGCGGACATAACACTGAAGGAATTTTATCTGTACCGACTACGTGACAGTGGAAATGAAGACGTTACACTCCGCTGGTTTAAAAGAACTGAATACGGAACTGTTTAGACAGTGACCAGGCTTTCCATATATATATTTTTATGTATAAGTATATGGCGATATCTCGCCATACGTCGCGATCTCAATACTCGTTTGGCAAGTTAATTTTTGAAATGCCGATTTTATGGCGATTTTTCAAGTGAATGGCGATTTATACAAAAAAATAGAAATATATCACCAGAATATGATTTTTCGCAAAATTTACTCAAAAACTTGAAACACTTTACAAGAATATAAATTAAAATTGCAAAGTTTATGCATATTGGTTTCGAAATATTTTGTTAAGATATCTTACAAGATTTTGGTAACGATTTTTTATGTATAATTAATTGGCGATTTGTAAGAATTTCTTTAGGAACAAAATTGAAACTGAGTATATATTTTGTTACTCTGCTTTATAAGTTATGCATTAATTGAATTGTTGCAGCTTCTTCGTTTATAAAGATATTATTGTGAACTAGAATTATAATGCAGGATACAAAATTAAAATGTTCATGAAGTGCTTTTTAGAAGTGTTGGAACATAAAAAGTCGTAGGAATTGTTTGATAATGTTAGCAAATAAAGAAAAAACTGCAAAAATTGTTATAATGAATTTAATGTTGCGGTTTTTTGTTGGGTGTAGACAAAATAAACTAATTTTAAAATTTATTTTTGTTGTGCCTTTTTGATGGTTTTTTGAGCAAGTGGTATGATTCGCTATTTTTTATAAGTGCAGTGCCTGGTTCCGGACGGGCTATTTAGCAACCCGTACATAATATGACACACGCTGAATAAAAAGTGACAGGTTACTTGCTAATTACTTTCCACATGCGCGGCGACATGTACCCTTAGACTAGTGCAGTGGTATGTAGGAGAACTATTCCATTTAAAATACCCCTATAACTGAACAAATTGCGCTTAATATGTGGCTAGTTTTCCTTCAAAATTTTTTCTCCAGTTCTACGATACGTACAACCAACACCAGTCACGTGATACATTTTTTCCAACTGGTTCTGTTGCATATCACATAAATCCTAAAATGGTCCTACTTTAACACTAACTACTTCTAACTTGTCCCGTAGCATATTCATTTGAGTCGGTAAGGTGATAGGTTACCTTGGTCAAGTTATTCGCCACGTCACACAGTGCTCCACAGGTAGAATTGTCACCTCCTATGACAAGCCCATGTTAAAAGTACCGGTCAGATTCATATAACAGAACCGGAACTAGGACAGGTTCATACACACAAAGTTCTAGTCACGTTACCATACCAGTGACTGGTCCATTTCCCGCAGGGAAGTTACAAGTTGTCATCTTGTGACCAGTTTTTGGTAGGAGGGTGTGATGAATTTATGAAATAAGTTTCCTACAACATAAACGAATATAAAGACTCGTGTTGTGGTCGTTGTTTTTTTTATGAACAAACCATGAAATTGTCGGCGGAAACTATGAAATGTAATCTAAAGTTGTATTGTTACCATTTGCTGTCATTGTAATCTGGTTATTTTTTCGTTGTTATGTATTTGTTATGTATGTGTACGCCACAGTTGTTGGAATTGTAACAAAATATTCACAGGTGGCACTTAGTATGCGCTTTAAATTGGGACTGAAAAATACTTATAAGTAGGGTCTTTTGTGTCAAACGCTTATTTCATAATGAAACTTATGCCGTTTTGTTTTCTAAAAAAAAAACAAGCCTGTTATATCCTATTCTTTTCAAAATATCTATTTGTTACAATTACAAATAACTTAAAACAAATTTTGTAACATATCGTTTGTGAAAATAATTATTTTGTATTGAAATGCATGTTTCAATGAACTGTTTTAATATTTAACTAAAAGCTGTTTTTTTTTCTCAACATATAAAAAATAATTTTTTTAATATTTGTAAATATTTTTTTTATTACAAAGACCAAATTTTACAATTCCTACTTTCTGACTATTATTAACGGAAATTTGATTTATTTTTAACCTATTACTACCCTTGTATACTACAATGTAAACATTTTTGAAAAAAAATAGAAGTATACAAATTTATATTTTGCAACGTTTTTTACAATTTTTATTAAAATTATAAATTATACTTTTCGACCTTTAATTGTGCACACAACAAACAAGTTTTCAATTTATTTTTGATCAATGATGATTATCTTTAACTTCGAGCTCATATATTAGTTCTCATTTAGTGAGAAAACTAGTGTATATGAATGTTTGATATTTGGCATGGGATTGTCACTTCTTTGAAAACGTGTTCTGATGACGGGAACCTAGAAAATTCCCGAAATAGATTTATCAACACATTCCTGAAAGTGGCAAATTAATAATTTGAAAACAAAAACTCTATAGATTATTTGTTAGGACAATATCCTAATAAAGAAATATAGAGTATGGCCTCGAAATTGAATAATATTCATTTTCAATTTATATTTTGGCTTATTCTAATAATCTTGTTCATTAAAAAAAACCGATTCTTTGCAAAACATGTTCATCAGGGAAATATAGTCGCGCTATTTGATTCCAAAGTCCAATTTTTTTAATCTACTTTTATAGCCGAAAATGGGGGAGTTTGGTGTATCTCATAAACTAACAAAGCTAGTTACACAAAATTTGGCACATAGCTTCGTTTAGTGACCAGACCAACACAACTAAGCAACACATTTTAGTTTATTCGAATGTTTTATTGGTAAAAAAAATATCTGACAAGGCTTAAAAATTAAATTTTCATACCCATTTTTTGTGTGTGTGTGTGTGTGGGGGATTTTAAAGTAAAAAGTTTTCTTTCTTAAAATTCGGCAGTGAAAGGGTTAGCTATTTTGTAATACAAACAAAATTATAGAATTTTGGTAACGACATTAAAAACGTTTATAAAATCAATAACAAATGCATATATATGTAATTTTCAGTGCTACTTGGGGCAAAATTATCCAATTAAAAAAAAAAAAAAAAGTTAAATGAATGAATGTGGCTTCCAGTAATAATCAGTTTTTAGAGTTGGGCATTCCTGTTCATAGTTCATTTCGTTCACATGCATTTATTGAACTAGTCACTCTTTTAGCCCATAAGTTTGTTCGACAATTTCTTTTCAATTATTTATATTTGTATATTGGTCAATCGTTTGTTTAATAATATGAGAGAAAATCCGAAAATAACCTTTCATTTGGGATTTTCGCTTATACTGCGCAAATTTTATAAGCAAACAATTGACCAATATAACAATCGACTCCACTCTTTATGAAACCATCCAAAAATATAAAATTTTCGAACTCTACCACTTTTATTTTAACCAAGTTTTTGTTTGAAATTCTTAATAATATTCTATAGTAGTTTTAAAGTACATATGGGCAATTCCTGGGCGACGGACGCGACATTCGCACACTTTTAGTTGAGAGTACTCTTCCTTGCTTCAATACAATGAGGATATACTACCCTAACCACAAAAGGCTCGTACTTAAAAGTTTTAATATCAAATTTTCAATATTCTGCGAAAATTCAAATATTAACGTTTTTTTAAAATTTGCTTTTTAAATATAATCTACTACTATTACCAAAAAAAATGCAATACTTAAATTTACATTTGAGATTATTTGCCATTATACAGCAATGATTTTTTAAATGGGAAGTTTTAAAATTGATCATAAAAGGTTGTACTATTAAGAAAGTTCCGTTTTTTTTTTTGTTTAAAAACGTGCTTTTCTGTAAAATCTTTCTTAGTCAATTGACGTGTTTGATCAGAAAAAGAAAGTAAGTAACACCAAATAAACTAAAAAAAAAACGAAATGGCGCGTGGTAAAGCTATTTCAAAAAGAAATTCGGGAACTCATAATCCAAAAATCCAAAGATGGGATATTCAGATATTTCTTCGGAACTGCATTTGGCAAAGTCAACTGTTCAATACATTGTAAAGTTTTACAAAAAAAAAATAAATTAGTTAGCCATAATTTAAAAAAAATGTGGAAGAGTGTCTAAGATAACACCACGTAATTTAAGACATTTAGAAAAAATCATAAAGAATAATAGACTAACTACGGTACGAAAATTAGCCGTTGAGTGGTCATCGTCTATTGGAAAGTCTGTAGGACGGGAAACTACAAGAAAAAATTTAAAAAAATTTAAAACTACACTTTTGAATCAAAAATAAATTTTTTTTGTCGCCAAAAGCAAAACCTTTTTAACCAAAGTACAAAAACGAAGACGCTTACTGTGGGCTAAAGAGCGACAAAAATGGTCCCAAAGAGAGTGGGACGCAATAATTTTTAGTGATGAATCCCGGTTTGAGCTGTGTTTGGGTGACACTTCTACAAAAGTCATTCGAACGTGACAACAGGCATTTCATAGAGATTGCCTAAGACGCACTGTCAAATTCTCAGCGAGTGTGATGATTTGGGGTTGCATGTCTGCCAAAGGCAGACATGCAAGTTAACGCAGTCTGCTACATAGAAATACTTGAAGAACACTTAATGGCTTCAGTATCCACCATAACATCATTTGGGGAATACACCTTTCAACAAGATGGAGCCCCAGCTCATGCGGCGAAAGTAACGAAAATATGGTTCGCAGAAAATAATATAAGTGTCCTGGACTGGCCATCATCCAGTCCAGATCTAAATCTAATAGAATATGTATGGACGATAATGAAAAGACGGTAAGAAACGAACCGCAAACAAACGATCGCCGGTTTGAAAGCAAAAATTCGAGAAATTTGGGAATCCATAATTAGTTCTATGAACCGGAGAATCCATGCAGTGATTGAAGCTAAGGGTGACGTTACTCAGTATTAATTTTTATTTAATATACAGTACGAACCTTTAATGGTCAAAATCAAACAATAATTAATTTTAGGTATAACAAATTTTGTTATTTTATTTTAAAATCTTTGAATAAAAGTGCCTTATGTTTATTTTTTCAAAAGATAATAAAACTATCTCTAAAACAAGTGTCTTTTTATTAAAATCCCTTAACTTTGTGGAACATACAGATTCCCAAAAATTAAATACAAATATTTAATAGTGGGTTACGAACGTTTTGTGGTTAGGGTAGTATACCGCATCTTTATATACCTTTATTGTTTTTGGCTCAAATTAAAGTGTTGCGTCCGTCGCCCAGGAATTGGCCATATGCGTTTGTTTTTAACAAGAAAATATTGTGAGTGTACATAAACTTCAGCGTAAACCGAGGATTACCTATAAATGACTAAATTCATTTCGATGTTTGATTATATGTATAGGGTGGAATAAACTTAAAAAAATAACATTGATACAAATTTAGCACAACTAAATGACACTTAACTAATGTCAATTTGAATGATTCAGAATTCGAGCATTAAAGTTTGATTTAGCGTGGAAAAGTTAAAATCACATAAACGAGCATTAATTACATTTAAAAAAAAATATAAGAAGATAAGGGTAATTTTATATTTTATATGCGCCCCTGTAGGCCAGTTGATAGTGTGCTAGCTTATCAGTGCGGGGGTCGTGGGTTCGATTCCCACCAGTTCGATTACCCGAATAGGGTAATAGGATATAATTTGTAACTATATGATTATTAATAAATAAAAAAAAAAAAAAAATATATCTTATTTTTTTATACCCGAGTAAAAATTATACATATCTAATTAGATAGGATTCAATAACTAATTATATACTATTTAATCCGAAAAATTGTGAATACAATTGTATTTATTTGGATAAAATTGGATTTAATTTCTTGAAATTATATACAACTGTATCGGAACTTTGGCCGGATATTATTGTATTAATATTGTAATGAAATAAAATAAAATTACATCCAATATAGAATAAATTATCCAATTTGCACTTTTATTAAATATAATATGAAAATTAAACAAAATTATAAATCAATGGAAAGTTTAAATAATTTTCCATAAAACATTATTCAATTTTCACTACATGTGGGTTTTGCATTTTTAATTTGGAAAAAGCGGAATAGCCCGAAAAAAAAATTAATATGATGCTTTATATAATCATACGTCAATTAATATGAGTCCTACTACCAGTTTTATCCGAGAAACGATATAATTGTATAAGTTTGCATTAGTTTAGTTTTAATTTGATAATATCAGATTAAATAACATCCGAATACTATCGCGATACTGGTATAAATTTATAAATTTTAACTGATACAGATATAAACAAAATAAGCCATAACTTTTAAATTTATAGTTTGAATTTAAAACTTTATTGAAATAAGAAATATTTGCAGAAATACCGTAAAATACGGGGTTTGCTTTAACGTTATTAATCTTTTGAGATCTTAGTCACTTGCAAAAAGTTTACGACTTTATAATTTGCAGCAAGTTAATTTCCATATGGAAATTTTATTTTATTCGTAAAACTCTCTTGAAATTACCTAAAAAAATAAGTTGTTTCAGAAATAAACTTTGAAAAAACTAATGAAGATTTTATGGAAAGTAGTAACTTACGACATTGAATATCAAACACGGAGAAAACGTTACAACTTAAGTTAGCTTTTTACATTTAAAAAAATGTAACACTGAATTTAAAACTTCTAATCCCAGTAAAAAACGCTGCTTATATGCAAGCACGTTTGTAAGAGAGTAAGTCAAAAAGAATCCCTTACAAACCTGCTTACATATGCCATGAATTTTATATGGCGAATTCCCACTTAGAAGCATTTCTTTTGGGTAAAATAAGCGCTGATTTTAGCGCTTATAAAAAGCTGTGATTTCATGGCTTGAAGTAAAATCATATTTTATGTCTATATTATTACAATTAAAAGTAATAACCCAGTAAAAAATTTTCCTGTTTTTAGAATCAGGATAAAACAAATGCGCTGAAGTAAGTGCTTACTATTATGTTGTTCGTATAAATATAAACAAAAAATTTTGTTGAGCTTACTGTTTTCCCTTACAATGATGCAGGTTGTAAGCAGCTTACATTAATCCCTTACAAGGATGCAGGTTGTAATGCAGAAAGTATCATGTCGTAGATTTTAAACGATCTGAACCAGTTTTCCCGAGTGATTTCCGATTGTGTTAGGTGTTTTCGAGTATGTTAAAAAAAAATAATTAGTCACTTCACTGTTCCTGAGGAGTTACCACGTGATGCGGTAAAACAATAAAATTGTTATATTATGTCTAAAATTAATGTCTGTAGAATTTGATGTAAAATAAATTACATATTATTCATATTATTGCTTTTAATCATAATAATATAGACATGAAATATGATTTTACTGGAAGCCATGAAATCACAGCTTTTTGTAAGCGCTAAAACCCGCGCTTATTTTGCCCAAAAGTAATGCTTCCAAGTGGGAATTCGCCATATAAAAATCATGGCATATCTAAGCAGGTTTGTAAGGGATTCTTTTTGGCATACTCCCTTACAAACCTGCTCGCATGTAAGCAGCGTTTTTTACTGGGAACATGAATATATCATACATAATTTATTTTACATAAAATTCTACAGATATTAATATTTTGTTGTTAAAATTTTTGACATACAATATAATAATTAATTTTTTTTACCACTCCACGTGCTTCCTCTTCAGAAACAGTTGATTGACTAATTATTTTTTATTACATACTCGAAAACAACAAACACAATCGGAAATCACTCAAGAAAATTGGGTGCATATCGTATATAATACACGATATGAAACTTTCTTCTAAGGTAAGCTGCTTACAACCTGCATCCTTGTTAGGAAAAACAGTAAGCTCAAAATTATTGATTGTTTATTTTTATACGAAATTATTTGTTTCTTTTGCTGCTTCTCAATATTATGTAATAGTAAGCACTTATATCAACGCATTTGTTTTATCCTGCTTCTAAAAACACGAAAATTTTTTACTGGTATGTTACAAATGAAAAAAGTTCTTTATTTTAGGGTTCCTACATCTTTGATGCAGAAAGGAATCCAATATACGTATTTAAAAGAGAAAAGCTATGCTAAATTTTCTTCGAATTAAGTAGTTTTTTCAAAAGGCTTATATATAAAATTATACACAAAATGAGATAGCCAATTGTACTAGTGTATTGATGTAATGCATAATTATATACAAAATTTGATTGACAAATTTTCTAGTGTGAATCTGCATATGGTAGTATGCAATTTTATTCAAAATTAAATTGTTTTTTTCTTTTTCCTAAATATGATATTATATCTAAATATATATTATTTTGTATTTTGCAATTACTACGTATATATAACTCCATATTTAATTGGATTAATTTCACCTTATTCTAAATGCAATATGCAATTACATATTGATCTCCATTAAAATATAATTGTGATAAGACGCAACTATATATGAGATCATATTAAATTCTTTAAACGAATCTAATTTTTTATATGAATTTATATTATTTTGTGCGGTTAAATACACTGGCATATAAAAACTTATAAGTGTATATAAAATAATGTATTATTATATGCAAACGTTTTTACTCGGGATGCATATTTTGTATATCACCTAGGTGAAGCAATGAGTTATTTCTATACAAATTGTTTTTGTTACCAATGGAACAAGTTATTTATTTTATGGTGTCTACATTACTGTAGTGAAAGCGATTGCCAAAATATCTTTCGCGAATATAAATTTTTTGGCTGTATTTTGGTGCACATCATTTGTTAAGCTATTTACGTATTATACTAAAAGGTGAACTCATATTTCTTCCCTTTTTTTGTGCTATGCTGTCATATAAATTTTGGGCACATTTCGAGTTTTTTTCATGAACTGCACTTCTTTTTTTCTTTTTACATGAAATAATTGGTCGAATTTGTCTTTTTGCTTATGTACAAAAATGTTTTGATCTATTGCGGAATGGGGTGATAAATTGTGCAAAAATAGTAAAATATAGTAAAAACTTAAAAAATGTCGATTTAGGTGTTAATGCTGCACATTTATTAAATAAATTTGATATCCGAATGTTAACCCTCTAACAGGTAAGGCGGCCTCAGGGTAGCCTTCATAAAATTTAACACAAACGCGTAAAATGAGCGTTTTATACTTAGAAATTAATATATTCCGATAGAAAACTTAAATTCGCTAAATATTTTGCAAAGAATTTTTCGTGTGCCGTAAACGGTTTGGAAACTACAAAGCTTAAAAATCAAAATTTCGTAAAATTTCAGGAACTAATTATTTTAAAAAAAAATTTAGTTTTCAAAAACCTAAAGACCCAATTTAAGTTGACTAAAAACTCTTTATAATAAAGTAGAAGTAAGATTGAAGCTTTATCTTTAATAATAAGTCCTTACTTTAGTCCAAGGACTCACAGGAATTTATCAGGATTCCTCTAAAGGACATCGTCTTAACTTATAACTAATAGACGGATTTTTATAAATTTTGCAGAAAAAACATTAAGTATTAATAGCAACGAGTTGAAGTTTGAACAACATAAATTGAAGTTTAGATACTTTTTCACCTAATTTCGCTTTTTCCAATTCACTTTTAAATGATCGACAGTATGGCTTCCGTAGCGGTCGATCTACGGCAGACCTGTTGGCGTTTCTATCGGAACGTTGGAGCCGGTCACTCCACCGCTTGGTGAGAGTAAAGTGGTTGCTCTATATATTTCCAAGGCGTTCGATCGAGTGTAGCACGGGGCACTCGTGACTAAGCTAGTTGCGTTTGGTGTCGGTAATGCTTCTCTCGATTTATAACGAGTTTTCTCAGAGACCGCACTATACGTGTTGTTTTAGATGGAGTCTCATCAAACGAGTTTCAGCTAAATTCAGGGGTACCGTTCTGGTACAGGTTCTGTTCTTTCTTCTACCCTTTTTCTTATTTTTATTAATGACCTTCTTGGTCAGACCTTCAATCCTATCTACTCATTTG
The DNA here is from genome assembly GCA_021234595.1 of Delia radicum. Taxonomy (NCBI): domain Eukaryota; kingdom Metazoa; phylum Arthropoda; class Insecta; order Diptera; family Anthomyiidae; genus Delia; species Delia radicum. The sequence continues at coordinate 66,142,118 of CM037853.1, forward strand.
CAGATGACAGCAACATTTGTCATTCATTTTCATTCGATCACAGGCCAAGCTCTTTGGAGATAGAGGCCATACGGCAGAACATGAATGACACACTCAATCAATACCTTTCTACAATCTCTGAGTGAGGTCGCGCGAATAAGGTCGATTTTAATGGACGCAATACCCAATGTTGTATGTTAACCCACAGACGGGCTGTGGAATTAACATTGTCATCTGTAGCTATGGATGGTATAGGTATTGAGGAATCGGATACTCTTGATGTTCTGGGCATGAGAATACAGTGTGATGTCCGTTGAAATAAGCACGTATTTCAAGTGTCGAAAGAGGCATTCAAGTGTCTTGGTTTTCTGAAACGGTGCAAGACTTATTTCACTCCATCCGATCTCCTTACTATTTACCAGCTATATCCGGCCGAAAATGGAATACAACTCTCATATATGGGCAGGTGCTTCAGTGTATATTCTGAAGCTTCTGGACCGTGTTCAGGGTAGGGCGGAGAAGCTTATCAATGACAGTAGTGTATCCAACTATATTAATTCATTGGAGCATCGTCGGAATGTGGGTTGTGTGACACTTTTCTATCGATATTACCATGGGAGTTGCTCATCTGAGATAAGTGAACTTATTCCTCGAGCCCCAGTTGTTATTCGTAATACTCGCTTATCTAGTAGAGCACATCCGTTTGTAGTTGATTGTCCTGTGTTTCGTACAACGCATTACAGAGAAAATTCGTTTTTTAGTCGAACGATTCGTATGTGGAACAAACTTCCCGCAGAAGTCTTCCCTGTTACTTACAATTTAGAAAAATTTAAATCAAATATACACAAACATTACTCCCTCTTTTCTCCCTCCCATACCCTATTTTCCTAATCAATACAATGCACTGCATGAGTAGGGGGCCACCCCTGAGTATTGGTTAAAATTAAAAAAAAAAAAACTTTAATGCATATTTGCGAAAAATCTGGCCCATAAGTAAAAAAAATTAAGGACGAAATTAAAATCAGAGTGGCCGAAATATTTAGGATCAATGGTCGATACTCTTGTTTGATAAGTGAGCTATAAAGCTAAATTTGCACTAGAACATGTTGAAAATTTCAATGCACCTGTGCCAGCTGGGTAATTTGTTTAGCGGGCTCAAATTATCAGCATATACAATTCCATTTATATCGAAACTTTTGAAACTTAAAAAGAATTAAGTCAGCCACATTACTGTGTAGCTATGTTTTTATGTTATTTTAAGTATTTTATTTGTTCATTTACAGTCTCCTGTGTTTCTGTTTAAATACAAACAAATAAACACTTGCAAAATTTCAGCCTGTGCAAAAATGCTTTTAAGTTTCTCTTTAATTGTTTTGTTTTTGTATTACCTGTTTTTTGAATTACCTTTTTTTATATTTAATTAAAATACCAGGAAGCCAAAGAAGATGTTGTTTACAAATGTGCAAGATTTATACTCATTTCCAGAATATAAAGTTAGCAACAAACTATGACTTTTACTGACACATTTGTTATCATTTACAATAACCTATGCCAATTTAGTAGTTGGAAAATGTTAAAACGCTTGTAGTTAAAAAAATAATTATTATTTTTTTAATAAGAATATTTATTTATAACACATTGTAGACCATAAACTATTAATTCACTTTTTGTAGAAAGCCAACGGACTGTGATCTTCTATTTGGCGTATTTTATGGTGGATACCGCCTATCCTGCTTTGGTCGGCAATCCTGTAAATTTTTTTAACTGCTTTTAATTTTATTCTTCAATTCTGCAGTGCATTTAAAATGTATTTTAAATGCAATCATTTTAAATGCAGCCATTTTAAATGCAAAAGTCCTCAATTGAACGTGTTATGGGAACGTTTGGAGGATTTGCGTTTTCGGAACAAAATGTATGTTTTTGCATTAAGAAATTCTTTTGGCATAATGACAGTTTGCGAAATCTAGGCAAAATAATATGCCGTCGTTATTTTTTTTCCAGTTTTACTAACATTTATTAATGTAAATATCCGAGTTTGTAGCTATAACTTTTGAATACTGGATGTATAGTTGTGATATATATAAAGGGTCCTCCATCTAACGTTTTTTTTCAACTAGTGCTTATTTCGTGAATGGTAACACTTAGCTCATGTCTGATTTCACAGATAATTAGTTTTATCCTTCCGCTGATCGAATATGGTCCGTACGTTCGTTATCTTGTGAAAAAATTGAAAGAAACTGCCATCCTCATCGATAAACCAAAGCGGGAAAAGCCAAAAACAGCGCGTACACCCGAGAATATTGCTGCTGTGGCAGAAGGTGTGCGTGAAGCGCCATCAACATCAATTCATTGAGACAAATTTTGCATAAAGACCTTGGTATGACGCCATACAAAGTCCAATTGGTTCAGGAGTTCAAAAAAAAAAAGTTATTTGGCGGACCCTTTATACACCTTCTGCCGATGTGGGTGTCCACACAAGAACTTTTGGTTCAAATTTCGCTTTGGCCGTATACCGTACCTTGTCGGTAGTTTTTTTCAAGTCATCCGAATAAAATCCAGAATTAATACTTCCGTTGTTCCAATCAAACGAAAAGTATTTCTCATGCCATTTTTTTCTCAGTTATATGCATTTTGTTGGTACTCTATTTGGCTACTTTCTTTACCCGGTAGTGTTTCACGTTCTTTAGGGGTAAGTTTTTCGAATTGGTTGTTTGGAGACGCGAAATTTTCTGGCCAACTTACGCTTTTAATATATAAAATAATCAAAATAAAAAAAAAGAATATATTGCAACCAATTATAATCAAATTTAAAAGTCCATACGATAGAAACTTTGTGTTGAAGTCGATAACCACATATATCAAAGCTTCACATGATGTTCTACGTTTGAGCCTTATTGGGTATGATAGTTCGGAGCCGTTTTACGTTAATGAGAATTTAACACCGGAAAATCATCGTATTTTTCTGGAATCCCGCCGACTCAAAAGGCAGGAAGAAATTTCATCTCTATTTATAAACCGTGGCCTTGTTTACATTAGAATAAATACAAATGATGACCCGATTTGCATAGATGATATCAACAAACTGAATCAACTTTTTCGTTCTCAATCCGCTTTTGATAACCGAATGCAGATACCAACCGAAGATATTCATGAAAATCATGGTGATGCTGTCATCGATTAATTTTTTATCTTTCTTATTTTTTCTAATTTATTTATTTATAAAAATTATTTTAACGTTTACAAGCTTTAATCCAGTTATTACCATCAAGTGCACTATTTTTAATAATTATGTAGATATAATGTGGGAATTGTTTAAATTTTATAATTCAGCTTGCATTGCTATAAAATATGTTTTTACTAATGGGTTTTCCAAACAATAATACTGAGAGGTATGGTTCCAGAGAAAAACTTTATGATATGATTAGAATACTGTCAAAAGGAACTACAGGTATTAATATCTGTCATATAAACGCGCAAAGTTTAAAACAACAAGATGGATGAATTTCGTTTGGTATTTGAAGAATCTGGCATTGACATTATATGTGTTTCTGAATCTTGGTTCATGTTAAAGTTCATGATAGTATTTATAATCTAAGAGACTATCGACTTTTTCGATCAGACAGGTCTACTCATGCAGGTGGTGTTGCTATTTACGTTAAAACTACAATCCGATGTAAATTTAAATGTAAAAATTCTACTGACGAAGACATGAATGATGAAGTGATTTCAAACGGTGAAAATGCAATGGTAAACTCTGCCAAACCAGAATATCTCTTCTTGGAAATTTTAACGACAATCAAAAGCTTTTACTTGGTATTGTCTACAGACCTAATAAAAACATTGATATCAACCCCTTGATTCAAGAGCTAGCAACACTTACACTTGGATACTCGGATGTTATTCTAACTGGAGATTTCAATGCAAACATACTTGTAGAGAAGAGTTTAATGGAGGATATGAGTGCCATCGGACTTCTGCCGGTAAATTGCTTAACACCAACCCATTTTACTTCTACTGCAAGTACCCTACTAGATCTCTTCTTCACTGATAATCATTCCCGATTATTGCGTTATGACCAGCTTTCCGCATCTGTGTTTTCAAAACACGACCTTATATTCTTATCTTATGATTTCAACTGTAAACTGAAAAGCAAACTCTAACATACAGAGACTTTAAAAATATTGATTATCTATCACTGGAAACGGATCTTACAAACATTCAATGGAACCAGATTTACTATTTGCCTACAGTAGATGAACAAACCTCTTTTTACAATGTAATATACATTACTTATTCGAAAAACATGTCTTAGTTAAAGAAAAGAAAATATGCAACAACAAACCATGGTTTTCTACTGAAATTAAATCATTAATAAATGAAAGAAATCAAGCATATGAGCGTTGGAAAAAGTTCAAAACGAGTGAACTACATACTATTTTTAAAATCTGCAGAAGAAAGGTGAACACAAAAATTAGAAGTGCCAAGTTGTTATATTATGAAGAAAAATTTAAGTCAGCAGTTGGATCTGAAAAGAAATGGAGAGAAATTCGAGCAATGGGTGTAGTGAATAGTAATACTAACACTGATAACTTAGTTGATGTAAATGTATTAAATAGTGAATTTGTCAATATACCAATGCCAGTAGCTGACGTAACATTTTACAGTTCGAGTAATGTAAATATGCTTAACTCGAACAATAATAACTACTATTCTAACAACAATGATAATAATTACTACCCCCAATCATCATTTATGTTTTAACTTTATAAACTTTACACAGGAAGATGTTTTAAAATCGTTTTTAAGTATTAAATCCGAATCTGTTGGATACGATGAAATTCATCCTAAATTTACAAAAATTATTTTGCCATATATACTGCCATTCATAACACATTTGTTTAACACTATTATCATGTCATCTACTTTCCCATCGTTATGGAAACACGCCAAAATCATACCTATACTGAAACCTGACAAGAAATATCGACCAATAGCAATTCTGTCATATTTATCAAAGGTCTTTGAACGTTTAGTTCACAACCAAATAAGCCATTATCTACATGACAACTCTCTACTTACAGAGAGACAATCTGGATTTAGGCCTAAACACAGTTGTATCTCTACCCTCATTGATGTATCAGAAAGAGCTAAGAACAAAATTGATAACAATATGACTTCTATCCTGATTTTGCTTGATCACTCTAAAGCGTTCGATACAGTTGACCACTCTGTACTGTGTTATAAACTAAGGCACATGTGTCATTTTTCACCAACAGCTGAAAAACTTATTTTATCATACTTGTGTGATAGATCCCAATCCGTATACCATGGCTCTGATAAATCCAACAAACGCCCGGTATTAAGAGGCGTACCTCAAGGATCAATACTTGGTCCTCTACTTTTTACAATATATATTAATGATCTACCCTCTCAAATCAACCATTGTGAAATACAAATGTATGCAGATGATGTACAACTTTATATAAGTTGTGTGCCAGCTGATGTCACAGAATGTATAGACAAAGTTAATCATGACCTTGAGAAAGTTTATAAATGGGCAGCTGCGAATGGACTTAGCCTGAATGCAACAAAATCAAAGGCAATGATAATTGGGAAAGTTGATTCCTATTCAACGAATTTGCCAGCAATAACTATTAATAACTCAACAATCGAAATAGTGGAAACTGCCAAAAATCTAGGCGTGATATTTAATAAGAATCTTAATTGGTCCGATCATATCAATGCTGCATGTGGTAAAACGTATGCGATGCTGAGAAATCTTTGGATGACACAATATTATACGCCATTACATATTCGAATGTTACTAGCAAAAACGTATTTACTGCCAACTCTTCTATATGGTTGCGAATTGTTCACGAACTGTGATTCACAAGGTAAACAAAAACTTATTGTGACATATAATAATATCGCTCGATATGTATTTAGTATAAGAAGATATGATAGAATATCACATTACTCAAAACTAATTTTCAATGTCTCATTTGAGAACTTGCTTAAATGCCGTTCTTTGGTATTACTACACAAACTAATAAATACGAAACAACCCTATTATCTCTACAGACGAATAAATTTCTCAAGGTCAAATAGAGGCAAGAAGATAAACTTGTTACGATATCGCAAACTCATATCCGAAAGACATTTCTTCATAAGCGCAATAAGACTCTGGAACCAACTACCCTCAAATATCCAAACTCTTAGCAATGCAAAGCATTTTAAAATTGCAATATATAAGCATTTTGCTAACTAATTCCACATTATAATTAATATTTATTGTTTACATTTTAAAACTTTTGATTTATAACACACATTCATCAAATTCTGTAATTTTGCCTTTCTTTTTTAATTTTTTAAATGTATTAATTGTTAAGTTCTAAATTTTGTTTTTATTGCCAAAACTTTCATTATGGTGCCACTAGGTGTTATGAATCCATTTAATTTAAATATATCATTTGTTTTTTTATTATACATTACAATATTTATAACAATATATTTGCAGTACTGTAATATGTATAAGAATTTATTCTTGTTGTACTGTTTTTACTAATAAATAAATAAAATAAATAAAAAAAATAAAAAATTATGGCCCGATTTGATTAACCGCCGATTTTTTTTCAATTTAACAAGATCCGCTGCTGTAACCTTTTTGGGACGTACTTTCTCATTTATCCCAGTTGATGCGACTCCATTTTCAAACCGTTTAAATACTTAATATATTGTGCTACATGGTACTTATTCCTTAAAGAGCAACGATACCGTTTTTACGATACCGTCCAAACATGTCCTGGACATTTTTTCTTATAATGTTTCGTTCAACCACTTTAATTTTTTATTTTTTTCAATTTTGAATATTTACAATAATTTTATAACAGAAGATTTTATTGATATCCATTTTGAAAGAAAAAAAAATTCATGTCTACTTAACAGTAATTTATATTTGAATTTAACCATTTACTTAGTTGACATAGGTTATACAAATCTGGATTTTAGTATTGGTTAAATTTGACCTGGACAAATTTGTTTTCATTTGTTGTTGTAAAGAACAACTTCAAGCATATGGATGAGGTTTGCGATTATTAACACACAAACGAAATTTTAAAGGTCTCCGATATTTTGCAGCTCTGTTATTTATATATTATACGTAGTGTGTAGAGTTAATAAATAGTTATCTTTTAGGTTTTAGCTCTACTGAGCAACTGTTTTATTATTATAAAAAAATACTTAAAGCTACTTAAACATAAATTATAATAGTATGCGATTTTGCGTAGATTGCAAAATCCCACGCTAGTAGGGTTGGTATGTTGTGGACAAACAACATTCCACAAAGTGTGGGTCTTTAGTTACATACAGACGGTATGGTAACGCAGACTTGTCAAACACACTACAAGTGACCGACCGAACAGTTCGGCCAAAAAACTATATTTTGTCGGTTTTTTTGATATCTAGAGGCAACGATGACAAATTATGGTATTGGAAACATGTTTGTTGAGCCGATTTAATTCGATTTGTGTATAAAATTTAAGAGAAAAGCCGAATTTTAGCTATAAAGTTAAAAGTTCGGCCGCCGAACTATTTTCAATTCTTCCGAACTTTCTGAGGCCGAACAGTGAATTAATTGCTTAACTACAGACTTTTCTTCAAATTTGACACTCAAAATAGCATCTAATCAGCCCAATAAACATTTTTCCATCCGCCAAATTTATCCATAATGCTTTAAAATACCGAATACAGACCAAATGCATTTTCTGGCCGAACTGTCCGGTCGGACACTAATTATACGTTCCCGGTTAAAAATTTACGTATGTATATGCATTCATTTATGAATATGTATGAACCCATATATATGAACCCATTTATATGAGTTCATATGTGATCATACATATAAATATTACCTTATTAATGTACGCATATGACCATGTATGGAAATGTATGGCCATATACGATTATATATGTAAATATAAATTCAATTTTCGTTAATGCACACACATGAACATATGTGATCCCTCATATAAAGTTATATGAATGATTTATGAACACATATGAAGTATGTATGTATGCATGTGAACATGTACGAAGCATGTGTGATATCCCAGAAAAATAGTATTTACGTAGAAAGCAATTCCGAAAGGAAAAATTACCGCTTTGGTGTAGTGGTTAGCGCTTTGGACTGTTATTCCGGGTTCGATTACCAGTGACGACAACATCAACTTGGAAAAAAATAAATAAAATTAATATGTATGAGTTTTCTATACCTCATATGTATCGCAGGCCCACCTTCGGTGTTCCCATAGCGCTTAACACCACCGAAGTAAAATAATGAATCAGGGCTATGTACCAAAAAGCTTTAACAAGTTCGCCAATCTACTTCAGATGGCGAGCAACAACTGTTCTAAGATTTATCATCTCACGCAATTACAGTGTGGCCATGTTTGAAGCCATATATCTTTCTCCATCTTTCATCTCTCCACTATCCCCTTTCCAAAAAAAGTCAGCACATAAATAAATAGGAAGAATATCCGGAGAGTTGCTTCTCTTTTCAAAAAAAAATAAAAATTACCAAAAACTATTTTAAAATTACTCTATAATAGCAAAATAGTTGATATTTTTTTAAGACCGTTGAAATATTTATTTTTTTTTGTTGTATCTTACACGATATTGCTTAAATTTTAGATTAAGAATTAAATTTTAATTTAAAATTAAAATGTCGAATAGATACAACTTTAAATTGAAAAGCTAATTTTTTTGTAATATTTGTCTTTAAAAAATACTTAAATTTTATTGATTTTATAAGCATTCATTAAGCATAAACATCAATTGATAAATTGAGTCATATCATCATCATTGTATCTTACAATGCTGACAATCATATTACAATGAAACAACAAAAGAAAAGAATTTACGATATTTTAATACAAATTACTCTCGTGTAAGTGTCATAGCGTGATAAGCATTTCAATTATTCGATTTATATTTTATATTTACAATGTACAATAAAGAAACTTTCATTTAAGAAGTTGTCTGTACATAAGAATGAAGATTTATTTATATAACACTAGTTTATGTCATTGCTAGCTTAAAAGTCCGATACTTCGTTACTGGTAGTTTTATGTGTCGGAATATATTAGGATGCAAAATTAATTATTTTTTAAGGAATTAGTTTCAATAAATTTGTTTATCCTTTTTAAGTGAATTAAATATTATTATATATAAATTCATATTGATACATATGCTATTTTATATGATCATATATTTTTGTATTAAAGAATATATCGTTATATACATATTTTTTACTCGGGCAAGTAAACACAATTGTATATTGTCTTACGTCTATTACATCTTATAATATATTATAATATAAATGGTGATTTTTTAGAAACTTTCTTTTTGGCAACACTGTTTTTGGCAGCTCAGCTGATTTCGTGTAACATGTTGCTGTTAAACATGTTCAGTTTGGTCTAAAATTTAACCATGAATCGACTTACAAATGAACAGCGCTTGTAGATTATTGAATTTTATTATCAAAATTCATGCCCGTTTAAGAAAGTGCATTGTGCACTTCTTCCAATTTATGGTCAGTTTGGGCGACCTTCTGAGGCGGCTATTCCGAATCTTGGGACTAAATTTTGCACCAAATTTACATTATTAGACATTAAACTAACAACACACATACGTAGAGTGCGGACAGAGGAAAACATTGCAGCTGTATCTGCCAGTGTTGTTGATGAACGTCAATTATCGACTCGGAGCCGTTCGCAGCAGTTGGGCCTCTGTTAGTCCACTACGTGGAAAATTTTGCGGAAGAATTTTGGACCTTTTTAATTGGAAAATTGTGTTCAGCGACGAAGCTCATTTCTGTTTGAATGGATAAGTGAACAAGTTAAATTGTCGTATTTGGTAGAGCAACCAGAAGCATTGCAAGAACTGAAATTGCATCCCGAAGAATGCACTGTTTAGTGTGGATTATGGGCCGGTGGCATCATTGGACCGTACTTTTTCAAAGACGACGTAGGCAGCAACGTTACTATGAATGGCGAGCGTTACTATGAATGGCGGTTTCAACAAGATAGTGCCACATGCCACGCAGCACGCGAAACAATGGCCGAATTGAGAGGCGGTTTCGGGAAACAGTTTATTTCACGCTTGGGGCCAGGCAATTGGCCTCCTAGATCGTGCGATTTAACGCCTTTAGACTATTTTTTGTGGGGCATTGTTAAGCCTCATGTCTATAGGGACAAGTCGGCAACGGATGACGCACTGAAAACCAATATTGAAGAATTTTTTTTTGAGATACCTGATATGATGGAGAGAGTATGCCAAAATTAAACCCAGCGTATGAACCATTTGAGGCATAGCCGCGGTCAACATTTACATGAAATCATCTTTAAACATTGAATTACTTAGATCGTTCTATCGAATCAAATAAAGATTTCATACATTTCTCTAAATTGTATGTGTTTTTTTTTATAAATCAAATCCGAAAGCTCTTAAAAAATCACCCTTTAATATAATATGTAATTTTATGTATTGCCATATAGTATTATGTGTCTTATGTGGTAGAATATAGAACGATATATTATATATATATCGACCTTTATAAATAAGGTTTAAACCATATAGTCATTACATAATAAGATATGTTAGATGTATTGTCATACCTAATTATATATTTCAAATGATCGCCCCGGTAGGCTAGTTGGTAGCGTGCTGTCATATAATTGCGGGGGTCGTGGGTTCGATTCCCATCAGAGGCTCTGGTCAGGTGATGCTATCAGAATCAATAGTCTTCGTCGCTCTAGTGATCGGTTGGTGTATTAGTATATAATTTATTTTATGATTAATAATGTAAATAAATAAATAATATTACATTTAATGCATTTATAATCGTGTTTTATGTTCATAAATTATGCATTAAAAATCCTAAAATATGCTTTTAAAAATTTAAAAATATGCATTTATTATTGATTTTTTTCCACGTCTGCATGTTTTTAAAGCAAGCGATAATCACCATAAGAAAGCAAGTAATATATATTTTCTGTTATTTTTTGTTTCGTGAGAATGAAATATGTACGAGTATCAATAAATATTCATAAATTTGATGAAAAAAAAATTATAAAATATGTAAATTTTGCAATAACTGAGATTTTAGTAAAATATCAAAAAATTTTTTATAAAAATGTGAATTTTCATGCAAAATAAGCGTGCAATAGGTCCGTGACTTTTTGAATGAAATACAGTTTTTTTCCTCCTTTTAGCTCAACACACTTAGTCCAACGTTTGGCCAATTTTTGTATGCCTTCCAAAAAATAGGATTTTTCGAGGTCCATAAAATAGGCATTTATTTGATGAATAATTCCATCGTTGGAGCTAAATCTCTTTCTACCCGAGCCATTTCTTTAGGTTTGGAATAGTCACTGGGGCTAAATCCGGAGAATATGATGGATAAGGTACCGATTCGTAGACCAATTCATGGAATTTTGCCATTGAGACTGCACAATTGGCCGTCCAGAAGGTTCAGCGTCATTTGTACTTGTGCGACCACACCGAAAGTCAGTAATCTACTTTTTTACCATAGAAATCGATGGTGCAGAGTCTCCATAGTATTTATCAAGCTTTTCATTGGTTTGATTGACGGTTTTTTTTCGCAAAAAATAATGTTTAATTAGCACTCGAAATTCACTTTTTCCATTTTTAAAAAAATCCACGAGGTTGTATGTTTTGAACAGCAGTTAAACGCAAAGTAAATGATGGAACTTGCTCAAAGTGGCAGTAGTCTATTAACTGGTGGTACTTGATGGGAGCAGTGTTACATTTCATATAACTACGAGGGAAGTGCGAAAAGTCAGCGGCTTATTGAGCCGTCCTCGTATATATCAAAATTTTTTCATAAAAATATGAATTTTCATGCAAAATAAGCAAATATATATATTTACAATAAAATATGCAACAAAAATGGCAAAATATGCATTAAAATATGCATTTATGGAAAAATATGTAAAAATATGTATTTATAGCAAAATATGCAAAAGTATGCTAAAATATGCTTTAACAAATAGATACCAGTTGGTTGCAAATTTGTTGATTCGCAAAGATCCCAGCAAAACTTTCTATTACCTGGTTATAAGTATGGGAATATGAAATTAAGGTCGGTAACTGATTACTTTTTATTACAAATCATATTATTTTTACAAAGTAATGTCCATTCTGGAAACACCTTACAAAATGCATAATGCATGCAGGAAAATTGTAATAATTTTTTTTTTTTTTTTTTGAAAACATTTTTTTTTTATATTGGGTATTTTGTGATAAAGCAAAAACTTGTGTGTAACGATTTTCTAGTAAAGAAATATCTCATATCCCAATGTTTGTTTTATTGTTAGTCAAGAAATGAAAACGGAAGAAGACGCAAAACTAAGTGAAAACTTCTCTGCTGTAATTTTTATTAAATAAAATGTTAAGGTTACTTTTGTAATAGAAACTAAAATTATTTACTTTGATATTATTAAATATTGTATTTCTTTTCTTTCAGTCATTTGATAATTACATCGTAATTCAATCTGATGAAAATAAATCAAAGAAGCAATATTACATCACGCAGATAGACATGGGCAAAAATGATTTGGAAAAATATCATGAAACTTAAATAATTAAATTGACATTTTGTGTAGAGATAGTATCCCAACATTATAGTTTATGAAAATAAAATCGAGTTAAGAACATTTACAAAAATTTATTTATATATTAACAGTTTTAAAGTTTTTTTTTAGATACTGGTTATGTTGTTTTAACTGCATTTGCAGTTGTTTTTACTACATTGATTTAAATGCATATGTAGGGTTCAACTTTTCAAATGCAAATGCAGTTAATTTAACTACCATTTGCAGTTGAATATACCTACATAACTTCCTGAGCGTAGAACATTTTAGTTTTAGCATGAATCCGTAGAAAAGACGAGCCTATGTTCCTTAGTGAAGTCGATTGTAGCATACGAAATAGATTTGGAAACAAATTAAAGCTGATATGATAAACTATTGATTCGTGAAAACACCAAAGCGAAAAAATTACAAAATATCCTTCACAAATTAAAAAAACTCCTTTCAGGAAGTTCTTTCCTTAGTAAATTAATAAAAGAGACATAATTAACTATTTTATACCCTGATACAATTTTTTTTTTTTAGTTTTGTACGTTATAATTATTTCTTTACAACTTTTCTAAAATTATTTATTTTATTTCATTTTTTAATTTATTTCATTAAAGTGTAGTGCTGCTTGCTCTATACATGAACACTATTAATACTAAATTAACAACATAATTAAATACCATAATGGAGTTAAAATATATAAAACAAATGTTGTACGTTATAATTTATTCGTGTAGTGTACATTTATTTTCTTTTACGAATACCAAAATGGAATTCAGTTATTTTTAAAAGGTTAATATAAAACATATATCCCATTATTAATATATAAATTGTGATGTTCAGAATGCGAATTATAAACTAAGGAATTTATATATTATTTTTCAACAAAAAGGGAACTATTTTAAGGGTTTTAAATAAGTTGTAAAAAATGTTTTAAACATATGACTGACAACATACCAAATCAACCACTCGATTTCCTCCACCACATCTGATTTCCAACAAACTTGGTAAAGAAGATGTACATTAAGGTAGGTCGGTCCACGTACCAGAAAAAAAAGTTGAGCCAGTCATTAAAGTTAAGTTAAAGACGATTCTAGAAATGTTTTTTTTTTTACCACGCCCCCCAAAATTCTGTAACTTTTGAATCTATCAATATCTTAGTATTTTTTTTTTTTAAAGGACAGGTAATTAGTTGTCTCAGTTTTAATTTCATTAAAATTGAACACTTCTTAAGAAATTCAAGGTCAAAGTTGAACTTTTGATTTTTTTTTAACATTTGGCGTGAAATATAGGTTTTTTAATTTTTTTATTTATTAAAAAATGTTATATTTGGATTTTAATAATAATTTTAAACATTTTTGGCGATAATGGGAGTTTTTAACGTTTACACTAAAAAAAAACAAATTGTAAAATCAACTGAAAATTTTGCTATTATTACTTAAAAACTAACCATTTTTGTTGTCAAATTTGTTTACATTAAAAAAATATTTACACTAACAAAAACGTTAGTAATATTATCTAAGAATTTTGCTATTACTGCCGAAAAACTTATTATTTCTGACAAATTTGTTAATTTTAGCAAAACAAATCTGCTGAACATTAGCGCAGTTATTCTGATTTTTTTTTTAATTTTGATATCAAATTATGGGTTTTTATTTACTGAACCTTTCTTATTTGTTAAAACATTTCATATGTGGTAAAAAAAAACCTTTTAAAATAATAATAAGTACTAATAAGTAGTCCAATAATACCCCGAACCCTAATTTTTACAAAATGTCGGCGTATAAGTAACACAATGCAAATTTCATACCAAACTCTTATATGCGTCGAAAGCTTAAAGTTCAAAGAATATTATAAATATATTTACCTCACTTGGTTCGTCGAAAAATGTTGTCAAAATGAACAAAACACTAAGTGAAAAAAAAAACACTTTACAAACATCAAAATTCTGATTGCTATGATAGCAATGCGTCAAAAAAGTCAATAAAAAATGAGATTATAATAGACGACTCTATGGTAGTTGGTGGAGACCCCAAGCGTTAGAAACGGGAAAAATATGGCGCTGTCCATCAATACCCCGTGTCCAATAATATCCCGACCTCCCCTACTTTCAAAGCAAAAGTTTCATAGAATTTAAAAAACTTGATTTTTGGTTAAAAATAGTTGTACAATTAGGAGAGGGGGGGGGGGGGTAGGAAGCCAGATAATCAGAAATCTCAACTAGAATTTGACGTCGGAGTCAAAAATCATAAACGAGAGAAATGTAGCTCTTGTCAATGCATGAGCAACGATATGCATAATGTTACGATCGGACTTCAAATGGCGACGCAGCGTACAAAAAACCAAAAGGGCGGTATGTAGGGGGCGTGGTAAAAAAATATAAATATTTCTAGAATAGTATTAACTTATCTTTAACTTAACTATAACCTCGTCCAAATGTAGGACAGCTAATACCAGCGGATCTTGAAATATCTCGTTTCAAAATATGAAAATATTTGAAAATTTAAAAAAAGTAGTCGTACATAATATTCCAATACATTTGAACAGCTTAGGCTACGAGAGTCATTTTAAAGCTACTCAAATTTTGGTTTTACTACTGCATACAAATTATTCACTTCTCCACGGAAAATGCATTGTTTTCGAAAACCGAAATACAAAAGGCTGTATTTCGAAAGACAGTTTTTTTTTTTTTAATTTTTAGAAAAATATATGTTAATTATAAATTTCCATGTCCTAATCTCTATGTGGATCCCTTACGGTATCCTGAGTTATGAATAAAAATGTTAAAAAAATTAACTAAAAAGCCGATAACTTAGAAACATACAAGAGTACCACATGTTGATTTGGTAACGGTATATAAGAATAATTTATAATTGACTTATATTTTTTAACAAATTTTAGAAAACCAGTTTTTTTTTAAATAAAGTCATAGATTTTGAAAAAAGTTAATTTTACCGTCAATAAGTGGATTTTTTTTTGTAACGCCACGATTTTAGTACTTTTTATATGAGGTATCAATGACTCTGGTAGCTTAAACTGTTAAAAAGATATGGGCAATTATGTGTAACTACTTTGCAAAACTTATATTTTTATTTTTTTATTCAATAAATTATTTTTTTTTTAAGAAAACTTTTATTTTTACTATATTTAGTATCTTTTTTTAAATTTAAATTCATAACTTAGAGTACTGTAAGAGCTCCACATTAATTTGGCAACGGCACAGTGGAATGAAATACAATTAACATTTTTTTTTTTTTTTGAAAATTTAAAACAAGAATTGTTTTATAACATATAGCGGTTTAAAATGCGGATTTTTGAAAAACTGCATTGTGCCTTCAAAAAAAAATTATTATTTTGATAATTTTACTTAGAGCACTACATTGAGCCCTTGCCGCCTAAATGTAATCTGCTAAAGAAAATTCAGTGAAATGTTATTTATATGATAGGAACAAGCGTCAAATAGAATAAAGTTGAAAGATATTCTTGTAAATTGCCAAAGAGCAAAATCTGAAAAATAGCTCCCTTTATCGAACCCTTATCGAGCCATGATTCAAGAGGTTAAGTTAGTGCCTGCACAAAATACCAACTTCTGGTCGCGGTGCATAGTGCCACTACAGTCTAGTGCCTGCACATATAATAAACATTAATAATTGCGGCAGTCTGGTATACCCCTTGTGTCCGTAAAATTTTCAATAAAAATGTTTTCTTCTTCTTCTTCCTGTAAAGAGACTAACTAAAGTAATATTCTACAGTAATTAATTAAAATTAATTACGATTGTCATATCTGACGGTTGCAAAACACTTTCTAACATGAAATTTGAAGAAACTTGCTGAACGGCGACTCAATCTCTAACCTACACTTGGTATCCAACTATTGTATGTGAATAAAGCGCATCAAAAAACGTGATAATTACTTGTGAAAAAGAGATAGGATTAAGAAGAAGAAGCATTCAAGTTGAGAAATGAATTGTGCATTGGTATTAGTTAATTCTGTCTCTTCTGATCGAAACAATACTTGTGTGTACGTAGTGTGACCAAACTCCTCTTTAGCTACAGTTAACGCTGTGTCGACCGTGGCTCAACTGGTTAAGAGGTGAGATTACGATGCATAGCTTGATGCTAAGGCAGTGAGTACGACACCAAAAATAAAAAGTTTTTCATATAGAGCAAATTAACAATATAAAATACTTTGTTCAATTGACACATAAATTAACCACTGACGAGTCCCAGGAAGGGGACGAAACTGCGGCGGTCTGGTGTATCCCTTGTGTCCGTAAAATTTTTCAATAAAAATGTTTTCTTCTTCTTCTTCCTGTAAAGAGACTAACTAAATTAATAATGCATGTCATATCACTATTGACAAAAAAAAAATTAAAATTTTAACTTTTCCTTTGCCAAAATTTAATTGTTTTTCATTTGCTGTCAAATGATGTCATATTAAAGGAAAAATCCATTATGTGCTTAGAAAAAACTTGTATTTTTTATTCCCAAATTTAGTTGGCGGCGTGAAAATAATTTTACTTAAAACATTAGTGAAATAATTTCAGAAAAAATCGCAAAAAAATCGAGGTGTCTTAATTTGGAGAATAAATAAATTAATTTATCACTTAGCTTTAACCGTTAACAAGATATGTATGATTAAGTACAACCACATTTGTTGAATTTTATATGTTGTTTTCATTCTTCTTATATTAAACGAGCTTAAGATCTTTATTTATAAATTATAGTCATTTATTTCCAATATTTCGTCTCCACATTGGGTGATCTCTTCAGGGAACAATTTTTATAATTGGATTGAAAAATTTTATCAATCAAATTATAATAATTGTTCCCAGAAGAAGTCAGCCAATATAGATACGACATATTGGAAATAAATAATTCTAAATGATAAATGAAGGATCTCAAGCTCGTTTAAAATAAGAAGAATTAAATAAAACAAGATCAAAGAAAACTTAAAATTTTTTTTTTTATATTTAAAAAAAAAAAAAAACAGTTAGAGCCAAAAACCCATAATATGACACTCACTTCCCATACCAGGTTTGGTTGAAATTAAAGGGGCTACAGGTCGAAAATTGGATATTTTTTTAAGGTTTTATGTGGAATGAGTCATATGTATCTTGATTCTGATTATTTTTTATTTTATCTGTTATGTTGTCAGATAAAATATCATGTATTTATATGAGACACTTCAAAAAGGGCTCGTTTGTTTATTTTTTATCCATTAAACATACAAAATAACAAAAATTTAGGAAATAAAAAAATTCATTTTAAGGAACTTTAAGTTACACTGGAATGAACAAGCCAATGAAACCTTTCATTAATTAAAGTTTAGCTAAAAAATAATAAAAAAAAAAATTGTAAAAAATTTGCTTTAGTTGGATCATATGAAAAGTAAGATTAAATCACTTTATTAACAGTAGTTTGGAAGCCATTTAAAATCAATTTTTGGTAGTGGAAAAGCCGCTCCTGCGCTAAAAACTGAATTCATGAAGAAGAACATTAAATTATATTTTTAATTTTTCTGTTTAAAATCTCAGCAGAAAATTTGATATGTTGTTCAGAAATTTATAAAATAACAAATATAATTGGAATTTCGCATTAGAAGTTGCAAACACTATAAATTAAAATGTGATTAGTTTATAAAAATTGAGAATATTTTACGTAAAATATTGAAAAATGCAAAACGCAAAATTCCTAATTTCTATTTAAATATTAACGCTATTATTTAGAAATTAAAAATAAATCTTTAATTAACCTACTCCAAATTAGTAGTTGGAGGATTTTAAAACGTTTTTGTTTAAAAAAGTAATTATTTTTTATTTTGCAAAGTTATTTTTATTTATAACACAGTACAGACAGTACAGACTTATCACTTTTTGTAGGGAGCCGACGGACCCCGATCTTCTATTTGGCTTATATAATGCTTAATACCTTCAATCATGCTTTGGACGACATTCATTTAAACTTTTTTTTACACTGCTTTTAATTTTGTTCTACAATATTTCTGTGCATTTGGCTTCCAGACCATTTTCATACACTTTTTGTCATAAAATACCTCAAAACTCCTCAATTGGATGTGCTTTTGGGACATTTGAATGATGTGCGTTTTTCGGTACAAAAGTCATGTTTTTTGCATTAAGCCATTCCTAACGTCTTTTTGGCATACACTGATAGAAATTTTTTTTCATAAAAAGTCCCCAAAGAAACGTTTCATTGAGTCAATGAAAGGTGTTTCATTAAATCAATTTTAATGAATGGTTTCATTGACCCAATGAAAGTTTCATGTGTTTAATGAAGAAATCCTTGTTTGTATGAAATATTTTCGCTGATATTTAATAATTTGCACTTTTTATGATTATTTTAGCATACAAATTACAAATTTTAAAAATAAAATTTTTTTATCAATAAAAAAGAAATATTTTAGTTATTGTACTTTTTTTAAATTATTTATATTAAGAACTTTAATGATTGAAAAAATTGTTTAAATATAAATAACAGGCATTAAAATATTATAAACTGAATTAAAAAAACCAATTTTAATTTATTTCTGTTTTTATTGTTTTATTTTTACAAAATGGTTCAATCTTTCTTTACATTTTTTATAATTTTTGTTAAAAGATGAAATATTGTTAGCAATGTTGTTAAAAAACAAAAATTTATTATCTTTTAGAATAACGTTTTGTGTAACATCGTCAAAACGATAACAATTTAGGTCTCGTTTTGAACAAAACTATATCGTTTTGCTTAAAGAATCTGTTCCCTGGAATTTAGTGACCAACTATTCAAATTAGTCAAAAACTAAAAGCTCTAGGCAAATTTAATAAAAAAAATTTATTTATATCAAAGTTTTGGTTAATTATGTTTAAAAGAAATTTTTAATTTTTTTTTTATTTCAAAATGATAGTAGAAAAAAAAATTTTTTTTCTTATTACAAGTCAAAATTTTTATTGAAAAAAAATTGAAGTTTTCCATTGATTTAATGATTTTTTTTTAGGAAATTATGAAAAAATCATAAAAAATGTTATGAAAAAATATCAATATTAATGAATTTTCATTCAGTTAGTGATATTTTTTATTAAACCAATGAATCGATTTTAGTGAAATCGTTTCATTAATACTATGAAGGAAAATTCTATCAGTGTAATGACACCGAAATCTTGCCAAAATAATATGTCGTCTTTAGAGTAACTATCTCTGATAATTTTTTTTAGTCTTACTAAACATTTATTAATGTAAAGATCCGCGTTTACAGATATAGCTTCTAAATCCTGGATGTAAAATTGCGATATACATTTTGCTAAAATGGCTGCCCACACTAGAACAAAATCCAGAATTAATACTTCCATTGTTCCAAGCAAAAGAAAAGTATTTTTTATTTTCCGAAATTATTTAAACATTTTTTTTCATGAAGATTTTTATCAGTTCGCTGCATTTTCTCGGCATTTCTGCCAATTGCTTTTTTTATACTAAATTTGGGTACTGTATTTATCTGGTAGTATTTCACATTTATTTGGAGTAAGTTATTGCGAATTGGTTCCTTGGAAACGCGAAATTTTCTTTCCAACTTACGATTTGATGCCTCAATTCAATTAATTGCCGGCCTAGACAAACTGTTAAAGCTAGGAATTTGAAGTGCGGGGTTTAGGTTTCTACTCTGGCCTAGATATCCTCTTAGATGGGCTTATTAGATATTCCTTTGGGAGGAACAATAACTGAAAAGCATTTACTGGCCAAAATGCCTATATGACCAAAATATGCCTATTTTAGGGACCTCGAAAAATCCTATTTTTTGGAAGGGATACAAAAATTGCAGAAACGCTCGACTAAGTGTATTGAGCTAAAAGCAGATTATATTGAAAAATAAAATTTTTTTCTGCAAAAAAAAACTGTGTTTCCTTTAAAAAAGTCACTGACTTATTGATCAGCTCTTGTATTAATTCATAGATAAAGTATTTTTGGAGTTTTCGAGAGGATCATAGCAAAAATTGAGGTTCCCACAAATCGCTGAAGTAACAAAATTTTAATTTGGAATGTAAGCACCCCTAATACTGGGATTTGGAAATTTTTTAGGGGAGAGACAAAATGGCAAATTCACCGCCTTAAATTCCTGCCAAAACGAGTAAAACTTAAAATATTAGTTTCTTTAGACGTGAAATTAAAACATACACTACAAGAAATAGAAACAAATTATTAAGAGAAAATTAGGATTAAAAAGAATTTAGTTTTCTTTTAAATATATTTCGGTATTTAAAACTACCGGTAACGAAGTATCGGGGTTTTAAGCTAGTTAACTTATATAAGAATAAAATTAAAAATTAATATTATAGTGCTTTAGATTTTATTTGCCTTTTGCAAACTTAACTTTTGATCCATATAAACGATAGATTTAATTTAAACAACACCATGAAATTTTATCATTTTATATTATTATACTTACTAAGCAATAATGTCAAACCTATATCAAATATTTAAATATATAAAAAAAAACTAAATTTAAACAAAATTATTTCTGCTTTTCTTGCTACCTCAAGCAAAAATAATTCTTACCTTCCATTTGGCATGATTAATTTTAATGCAAACATCATACTAAATTTACCATACAAGGAAACTGCACAGCTCAAATTTACATCTACTAATGCATATTTCATTTAGTCGAGGGTGAGCTAGGCTTTTTTCAATTTTCGTAATCTTTCGACTTTAACACGACTTTTTCCGAAAAGTTTTTATACCTTTATTTTAAGTATTTCAAAAAAGTTGCAACACTGGGCCTACAACATAGACAAAATTGGTATCAATATTTTTGTTTTCTTGAGTACTTTAATACTGCGTACAAAAATCTGAATTTCTTAAATTTTAAAGATGTTCTGAAAAAAATTTTTTTTTAAATTTTTTACTCT
>CM037853.1:66163749-66182571 GCA_021234595.1 Delia radicum
TTGGACGGCAATCATGTAAATTTTTTCAAAACTGTTTTTAATTTGATCCTTCAATTCTGCAGTGCATTTTAATTGCAACCATTTTAAATGCAAAATTCCTCAATTGGACGTGTTATAGGAACGTTTGGAGGATTTGCGTTTCGAAACGCAATGTATGTTTTTTGCATTAAGAAATTCTTTTGGCATAATGATAGTTTACCAAATCTAGGCAAAATAATATGCCGTCGTTAATTTTTTTTCAGTTTAACTAAGCATTTATTAATGCAAATATCCGAGTTTGTAGCTATAGCTTTGAATACCGGATGTATAGTTGTGATAATATACTTTCTGCCGAAATGGCTGTCCACACAAGATCTTTTGGTTCAAGTTTCGCTTTGGCTTATAACGTACCCAGTCGGTAGTTTTTTTCAAGTCTTCCGAATAAATATCCAGAATTAATACTTCCGTTGATCCAATCAACCGAAAAGTATTTCTCATGACATTTTCTTTTCATGACATTTTCTCTCAGTTAATAGCATTTTGTTGGTACTCCATTAGCCTACTGTCTTCACCTGGTAGTATTTCACGTTCTTTTGGGGTAAGTTCTTCGAATTGTTTCTTTGGAAAACGCGAAATTTTCTAGCCAACTTACGATTTGATGCCACGATTTGATTAACCGCCGATTTTTTTTTTCAATTTAACAAGCTCAGCTGCTGTAACTTTTTTGGGACGTTCTTTATCTTTTATCCCAGTTGTTGCGACTCCATTTTCAAACCGTTTAAATATTTGATATATTGTGCTACGTGGTATTTATTCCTTAAAGAGCAACGATACCTGTTTTTACGATACCGTCCAAACATGTCCTGGACATTTTTTCTTAAAATGTTTTATTCAACCACTTTCATTTTTAATGTTTTCAATTTTGCAATATTTCCAATAATTTTATAATAGAAGATTGTATTGATATCCATTTTGAAAGAAAAAAAAATCATGTCTACTTAACAGTAATTTATATTTGAATTTTAACCATTTACTTAGTTGGCATAGGTTATACAAAACTGAATTTTAGTATTGGTTAAATTTGACCTGGACAAAAGTACAATGTAAAGCACAACTTCAAGCATATGGATGAGGTTTGCGATTATTAACACACAAACAAACTTTTAGAGGTCTCCGATATATTGCAGCCCTGTTATTTATATATTATACGTTCCCGGTTAAAAATTTACGTGTAAGCATTCATTTATGAACATGTATGAACTCATATAAATTCATATGAGTTCATATGTGATCACGCATGTAAATATTACCTTAATTTTGGTTAATGTACACATATGACCATGTTTGGAAATGTATATATGTAAATATAACCTAAATTTTTTGTTAATGCACACACATGAACATATATGATCCCTCATATAAACTTATATGAATCCTTTATGAACATATATGAATAATGTATGTATGCATGGGAACATGTATGAAGCATATGTGGTATCCCAGAAAAATAGTGGTTACTTAGAAGCAGTTCGGAAAGGAATAATTACCTCTGTGGTGTAACGGTTAGCGCTGGGCGCTGTGGTGTAGTGTTTAGCGCTTTGGACTGTTATTATAAATAAAATTAATATGTATGAGTTTTCTATACCTCATATGTATCGCCACCTTCGGTGTTCCCATAGCACTTAACACCACCGAAGTAAAATATTGAATCAGGGCTATGTACCAAAAAGCTTTAAACAAGTTCGCCAATCTCTATCATGTGACGAGCAATAATTATTCTAAGACTTATCATCTCACGCAGTAACAGTGTTGCCATGTTTGAAGCCACCTTTCACCTCTCCACCATCCATTTTCCAAAAAAAAATCAACACATAAATAAATCGGAAGAATATCCTGAGTGTTGCTTCTCTTTTCAAAAAAAAAAATAAAAAATAAGGCGGTAAAGCGTTATTTTGGAGGCATATAAATGTAACAAATCGAGGATTTTATTTGCTGGGATATTTTGATTTCTAACAGGGTTTTCAGAATTTTTTTTTATGTGTATGAACAAAAGTAATTACCAAAAACTATTTTAAAACTACCCTATAATAGCAAATTAGTTGAGATTTTTTTTAAGATCGTTGAAATATTTATTTTTTTTGTTGTATCTTTACACGTTATTGCTTAAATTTTAGATTTAGAAATTAAATTTAAATTTTTAATTCAAATGTCGAATAGATACAACTTTAAATTGAAATACAAATTTTTTGTAATATTTGTCTTTAAAAAATACTTAAATTTTATTGATTTTATAAGCATTCATTAAGCATAAACATCAATTGATAAATTGAGTCATATCATCATCATTGTATCTTGCAATGCTGACAATCATATTATGATGAAACAACAAAAGAAAAGAATTTACGATATTTTAATACAAATTACTCTCGTGTAAGTGTCATAGCGTGATAAGCATTTCAATTATTCGATTTATATTTTATATTTACAATGTACAATAAAGAAATTTTCATTTAAGAAGTTGTCTGTACATAAGAATGAATATTCATTTATATAACTCTAGTTTATGTCACTGCTAGCTTAAAAGTCCGATACTTCGTTACCGGTAGTTTTATGTGTCGGAATATATTGGGATACAAAATTAATTATTTTTTAAGGAATTAGTTTCAAAAAATTAGTTTATCCTTTTTAAGTGAATTAAATATTATTATAGAGCAATTCCATATGAAAGCGATCACCTTTTGGACGACCCCTCTCCGATTTTAAAATAAATAGTCTCAATCGATTGCCCAGCAAAAATAATGTACCTACATTACTGGTTAAGTGGTGGTGTGCACCAATGTCATGTGACAAAATTGAAGAATTCTTCATAAGGGACCTCATTGAAAGTTGTTTTAAAAACTACTAAAGCGATCGCAACGAGTGATAGCTCGTTGGAAGCGTATTGAATCAGGCTTTAATTGAAAAATAAAATTTTCCTAATTTTTCTTGTTAAGTAATTAAAAATAATTCAATTATAAAAAATATAAAAACAATGAGAACAAGGTGGTCTCTTAAATGCTCTTCTCCTGTCCAAACAAGGAGTCCGGGCCCATTTTTTTATTGCTGATTCTTAAAGCAAAAATTATGAGGAATCCAAAAAAAAATAAAATTAGCCGGAAAATTTAGGAGCTTCTGTGGAGAATCGGAAAATTTAATTTTCATGGGAAAATTTAAATTTTATGGGAAAAAAGTTAAATTTCTGAGAAAAATTAGGAAAATTTTATTTTTCAATTAAAGCCTGATTCAATACCTTTCCAACGAGCTATCACTCGTTGCGATCGCTTTTTAAAACAACTTTCAATGAGGTCCCTTATGAAGAATTCTTCAATTTTGTCACATGACAGTGGTGCACACCACCACTAAACCAGTCACTATAAAAAAAAAAAATATGTAGGTGGGTTAATTCCAAAAGTAGTGTACATGAGCATTTTTTTTTTTTTTTTTTAAGGTTGAGGAATTCATTCTCTGAAATTGTTTACTTGCATTAAAATTTGTGCAGATTGCGAAATTACTTTTAGTTTCTTTAAAAAAAATTTGTTTTGCTTTTTTATTGCATTTTGGTGAAATATTTTCCGGAATGTCACTTTTTACAAAAATTTACAAAACTAAGAAATTAATGCAAAAATGTTAGAACAAAGCCTACTATCGCATTCGTTCACTTATTGTTTACCAGCTTTGGATGTTTTTCTTAAAAAAAACGGGTTAGTAATAGCAAAAAGTTATTTTTCGAAGAGATTCCAATTATTTTTTTTTCCTTTTATAATTCAAGAATTAAAAAAAAAGTAATTTTTTTACAAAAATTTGTTTTTGTGCAGGTTACATTTAAAGTTACAAATTTGCTTCAAACAATTGTTGTATTTTGCTGGAAACTTGAAAAAATAAAAAGTGACAGTACGGAA
Organism: Delia radicum; assembly: GCA_021234595.1. NCBI lineage: Eukaryota > Metazoa > Arthropoda > Insecta > Diptera > Anthomyiidae > Delia > Delia radicum. The sequence continues at coordinate 66,167,667 of CM037853.1, forward strand.
TTTTTTGTGACAGTAAAGAAAATCCAATTTAAATTTCAAGTGTAACGAAAACTTAAACATTTATTCGTTATTTTGTTATTGGTTACTGTTTGTTTTTTCTTTTTTATAAAAACGAAACAAAAAATAAAAGTAATCCAATTATATTAACAAAAAATTCATGAACAAATCTATTCATCGGTATCTGTGAATATTTCATAAAAAATTGATTCCCGATTGGTGTTTTTTCTATTTGTTTTTTTTAAGCGGTTAATTTTTGCTGACTTTGCCTTAAACCCATGACAAAGGCATAATTTTCCGGCCATCCAATTATTATTTGCACAATAGCAAGACAGGTTTCTATAAGTTACTTCACTTTTTTATTTGTCATAATTGGTGGATATCTCTTGTGCCTCGAATTGTCATTAAGTCTTTAGGCAATGTTTTATTTATATCAAAAATGTCTTTTACGTTTATGTAAAACAAATTTATATTTGTCTTGTTTAGCAGAATATTGTACAAAGACTCCGCATTAGAAATGTCTGCACCGTGAGCTACAAGACCATCCGCTGTTCGCTTGACAACAGCTCCCACGCCGTCTGCTGCACCCTTGCCATGAGATTTCTCAAAGAAAGACCATGTTGCGCACTTGAACTTTTTTTCATATAAACGATGACAGAGCAAATAAAAATTATTTTTTTGTTTATATTGCGACGATGGTCCGTCTAAAAAAATGAAAGGATTGAACTTCTTCCGAAAGCTTGCATGAATAATTTTCGGAGAAGTCCACATGAATCATTGCCTCTGCTTCTTTTAAATTTTCTTTGCAAAATCGGTAAGCATTGTATTGATTTTTAACATTAAATGCATGCTTCTTAAACTTTTGTATATCGCTTTGAAACAAATTCGTGAGATTAGCTAATGTTGAAGTTTTTTCCACCTTTTTCATGACCTTAACGTGATATCTTTCTAGAGAGCCAGCCTTTTTGTTTGCTCTTTCTTCGGCAACAATTTCCCATTTATAGTATTTGCATGTCTCATCTTCATTAATACCGCTTACGAGAACTTTTTTTGCTTTGCAACTCTGACAGATACCCCAAGCGCAAAGGGCAGACTGATTATCACACATTATGTCTTTCATTAAGTTTGAGTGTTCCCTTTCGGCGATTATATTGTATTGAAATAATTTCATTATTTTAAAATTAATATTAGCATGCTCTTGACATGCGCATGTATTTCTGTCTACAGCAGACGGTTTTTTTATATAGAAAGGCTTCAGTCGGGTGAAAGAGGTATAGGACAATGAAATATTTTTGTTTTCAGTTTTAAATAGTTTATACAGACTTTTCATTGTGTCGCATAAGTATCGTCGTTGTTCTTTAATTTTTCCACGAGTTACAGTCTCTTTTTTACCAGCACAGACTCTGCTAACGTCGTCTCTTAGGTAAAAGTCGTGAATTGCTGTAATTTTGGATAAATTTTTATTTGGCAGTGTTTTTGAGAGTAATTTACGTCTACGTGCTATAAGCACCATGAGTCTGTATCGCTTTAAAAGTTTTGAAACGATAATTGTATCAACTGGTTTTCTGGCTTGTATATATTTCTGTTTGAGATTTGATAAAACAATTTTCATATTTCTACAAGTGAGATTTAATGTTCTTTTTTCCGAAGTTTCTCCCATTGAGTTCTCTTTCTGTTTTCGTTTTTAAACGTTGGAATCTCTTTTTGAATTTTCGGTTTTCTTTCTCAACTCGTTTTAGTTTTTCTTGTAACTGTTTTACTGTCGAATTTAGTTTAAAATTTTTGGATTGAAGCTGTTTCCTGTACCTTTCCTTTCGTTGTCTAACTGAATTAAGTTCCGATACGCTTATTTGTGAAATAGTAAATGGTTCTTCATCAAGCTCCATATTCGAAGCATGTGGCAAAACAATCGATGCAGGTTCTTCATGTCGCACTAAGGCCTTATTGGCACGCTTCCGTTCTCTATCCTTAGCTCGTATAGCCTTCAGCATCTTCCTCGGCATTTCGTTTCTTTTCAATTTTTTAGAATTTCTACACATAAAAAAAATTAAAAATGTCCTAAATTTTCGAAATATAACGTGTACCTTTCTCTTTCTTTTTTTTGTATTCATCATCACGTTTCTTGTCTAATTTTCTTTTTTCTCGATAACGTTTTGCTCTTTCAGCTCCCGTCAACTTTGCCTTTGTTTTAACCTTTAAGATTTTAGAAGAATAACAACAACAATAGTCATTCAAAGTAATATAACAAATTATCTTTACATCAAAAGAACTACAGTATTGAAATCAATCAGAATTTTCGAGAAATAAGCTTTTAAAATAAAAAAAACCTTTTTACTTAAAAGTGACAGTAAAGAAATTTGTGATATTTTTTTTGTTTTTTTCTTCTAAAAAGTTATTTCACGGAAAATAAAAACAAGAAAAAGTGATCAAAACTTCGTAATATATTAATATACATTTTTATTTATTTTATTTTTTACGATTTTTTATTAAATAACTGTGTGACAGTACGGAAATTTTTAGCTGTACTTACCATCGTGCGATTATAAATTCACTTGAAAACACCAAATAATTGATTTTATTATTTTATTTTTTATCTTAATCAATTTATCACTTCTTGCTACTTTTTAATAGCGATGCACATAAAGCAAACGAAACAGCTCAAGTAATGATTATGACTTAATTAAAAAAAATGTGACATTACGGAAAAAAACGCAGAGACAAAGTAAAATTAGAACGTCAAAATGACATTGATAACATTTTTCAGGTAAAACCAGGAAAAAGCAATAAAAATAAATACAATCATTGAAAAACAGTTGAATTTTTTATTATTGTTCTATTGTTTTCAACTCTTTTTCCATGTTGCTTAATGAATAACATGTGTGGAGACAGGTATATTTGTATGTAATAGGCATGATATACAGTTAAAGCACCATTTGCACAATTTAGCAGAAAGTTTTAACAACTACTTTTGTTTGTTGCTAATTATTTTAGAGCTTACTTGCCGTTTTTGTTTTTTTATTTTCTTTTACATGAAAGAAATAAAAAGCTTGAGACGAAAAAAAAAGCATTGTGTTTGGAATTAACCCAGGTACATTATTTTTTGCTGGGCAATCGATTGAGACTATTTATTTTAAAACCGGAGAAGGGTCGTCCAAAAATTTGCCAATTTTGATCGTTTTCATATGGAATTGCTCTATATATAAATTCATATTGATACATATGCTATTTTATATGATTATATATTTTTGTATTAAAGAATATAGCGTTATATATATATTTTTTACTCGGGCAAGTAAACACAATTGTATATTGTCTTATGTCTATTACATCTTAAAATATATTATAATATAAATGGTGATTTTTTAGAAACTTTCTTTTTGGCAACACTGTTTTTGGCAGCTCAGCTGATTTCGTATAACATGTTGCTGTTAAACATGTTCAGTTTGGATTAAAATTTAACCATGAATCGACCTACAAATGAACAGCGCTTGTAGATTATTGAATTTTATTATCAAATTTCATGCTCGGTTAAGAAAGTGCATTGTGCACTTTTTCCAATTTATGGTCAGTTTAGGCAACCTTCTGAGGCGGCTATTCCGAATCTTGTGACTAAATTTTGCACCAAATTTATATTATTAGACATTAAACTAACAACACACATACCTAGAGTGCGGACAGAGGAAAACATTGCAGCTGTATCTGCCAGTGTTGTTGATGAACGTCAATTATCGACTCGGAGCCGTTCGCAGCAGTTGGGCCTCTGTTAGTCCACTACGTGGAAAATTTTGCGGAAGAATTTGGGACCTTCTTAATTGGAAAATTGTGTTCAGCGACGAAGCACATTTCTGTTTGAATGGATAAGTGAACAAGCTAAATTGTCGTATTTGTTAGAGCAACCAGAAGCATTGCAAGAACTGAAAATGTATCCCGAAAAATGCAGTGTTTAGTGTGGATTATGGGCCGGTGGCATCATTGGACCGTACTTTTTCAAAGACGACGTAGGCAAAAAAAAGACGACGTAGTGTGAATGGCGAGCGCTACCGTGCGTTGACTACGAATTTTTGTTTGCCCCAAATTGGAAGAGCTGGACTTGGGTGGCGTGTGGTTTCAACAAGATGGTGCCACATGCCACGCAGCACGCGAAACAATGCCCCAATTAAGAGGCGAGTTCGGGAAACAGTTTATTTCACGTTTGGGCCGGGAAATTGGCCTCCTAGATCGTGCGATTTAACGCTTTTAGACTATTTTTTGTGGGGCATTGTTAAGTCTCATGTCTATGAGGACTAGCCCGCAACGGATGACGCACTGAAAACCAATATTGAAGAATTTATTTGTGAGATACCTGATATGTGCATGAACCATTTGAGGCGTAGCCGCGGTCAACATTTACATGAAATCATCTTTAAACATTGAATTATTTAGATCGTTCTATCGAATCAAATAAAGATTTCATACATTTCTCTAAGTTTTATGTGCTTTTTTTTAAATCAATTTCGAAAGCTCTTAAAAAATCACCCTTTAATATAATATATGATTTAATGTATATTCATATAGTATAATGTGTCTTATGTGGTAGCATATATAGATATATTATTGTATATCGACCTTTATAAAATAAGATTTAAAGCATATATTACATAAGATATGTCAGATCTATTATCATATCCAATTATATATTTCAAATGATCGCCCCGGTAGGCGGTCATATAATTGCGGGGGTCGTGGGTTCGATTCCCATCAGAGGCTCTGGTCTGGTGACGGTATCAATAGTCTTCGTCGCTCTAAAGCTCGGTTGGTGTATTAGTATATAATTAATTTTATGATTAATAATGTAAATAAATAAATAATATTACACAATATGAAATCACTAGGTCTCGGGAGTTAATGCATTTATTATCGTGTTTTATGTACATAAAATATGCATTAAAAATCCTAAAATATGCTTTTAAAAATTTAAAAATATGCATTTATTATTGATTTTTTTCCACGTCTTCATGATTTTAAAGTAAGCGATAATCATCATAAGAAAGCTAGTAATATATATTTTCTGTTATTTTTGTTTTCGCGAGAAAGAAATATGTACGAGTATCAATAAACATTTATAAATTGGAAGAAAAAAATATTAGAAAATATCTAAATTTTGCAATAACTCAGATTTTAGTAAAATATCAAAAATTTTTTCATAAAAATATGAATTTTAATGCAAAATAAGCAAATATACGAGGGCGACTCAATAGGTCCGTGACTTTTTGAATGAAATACAAAATACATTTATTTTTAACATAATCTCCTTTTAGCTCAATACACTTAGTCCAACGTTTCGCCAATTTTTGTATGCCTTCCAAAAAAAAAAGGATTTTTCGAGGTCCATAAAATTGGCATTTGTTTGATCAATAATTTAATCGTTGGAGCCAAATCTCTTTTCAGCGAGCCATTTCTTTAGGTTTGGAAATAGGAAATAGTCACTGGGGGCTAAATCCTGAGAATATGGTGGATGAAGTACCAATTCGTACCCCAATTCATGGAATTTTGCTATTGAGACTGCACATGTGTGCACCCGTGCATTGTCTTGATGAAAAAGAACTTTTACTTGGCCATATAGTGTCGGGTTTTTTTAAATCCTCGTTAAATCGGTCCAATAACTTGGCATAATATTTATTGTTCTCTTTTGAAGGTAGTCGATGTGGATTATCCCGCGTGCATCCCAAAAAACTGTTGTCATCATCTTATGGGCCTACAAACTTACCTTACTTACTTACCCATTCTTTAGACTGATGCTTGGTCTCCAGACTGTTGTAATGGATCCATGTTTCATCCGCAGTTACAAAACCCCACAAAAACTTATTCGAATTGCGGCTAAACAACTCCAAGCGATTCTTTGAAGTTGTCACACCACTATGTTTATGGTCAATTGAGAGCAAACGCAGCACCCATCTTGCAGACAGCTTTCTTAAACCCAACTGAACATTTAAAATCGAAACCACACTGCCATATGAAATGCCTGTGACATCAACAATCTCTCATTTTGGCGTCCAGAACGTTCGGCGTCATTTTTACTTGTGCGACCACAACGAAAGTCAGTAAACTACTTTTTTGCCATTGAAATCGATGGTGCAGAGTCCCCATATTATTCATCAAACTTTTCATTGGTTTGATTGACGGTTTTTTTTCGGAAAAAGTAATGTTTAATGAGCACTCGAAATTCACTTTTTACATTTTTAAAAAACTCGAGGTTGTATGTTTTGAACAGCTGTTAAAACACGAGGTTGTATGTTTTGAACAGCTGTTAAACGCAAAGTAAATGACGGAACTTGCTCAAAGTGGCAGTAGTATATTAACTGGTGGTACTTGATGGGAGCAGTGTTGCATTTCATATTACTACGAGGGAAGTTCGAAAAGTCACCGACTTATTGAGCCGCCCTCGTATATATCAAAATTTTTTCATAAAAATATGAATTTTCATGCAAAATAAGCAAATATATATAATTACAGTAAAATATGCAACAAAAATGGCAAAATATGCGTTAGAATATGCATTTCTGGCAAAATATGTAAAAATATGTATTTATAGTAAAATATGCAAAAATATGCATTAACAAATAGAAGCCAGTTGGTTGCAAATTTTTTGATTCGCAAAGATCACAGAAAAACTTTCTATTAACCGGTTATAAGTTAAGGAATAAGAAATTAAGGTCGGCAACTGATTACTTTTTTATTACAAATCATATTATTTTAACAAAGAAATGTTCATTCTGGAAACACCTTACAAAATGCATATTGCATGCAGGAAAATTGTAATAAATTTTTTTTTTTTGAAAATTTTTTTTTTTTATATTGGGTATTTTGTGTGAAAAACAAAAACGTGTTTGTAACGATTTTCTAGTAAAGGAATATCTCATATCCCAATGTTTGTTTTATTGTCAGTCAAGAAATGAAAACGGAAGAAGACGAATAGTAAGTGAAAACTTCTCTGCTGTAATTTTTATTAAATAAAATGTTAAGGTTACTTTTGTAATAGAAACTAAAATTATTTATTTTAATATTATTAAATATTGTATTTCTTTTCTTTCAGTCATTTGATAATTACATCGTAATTCAATCTGATGAAAATAAATAAAAGAAGCAATATTACATCACGCAGACAAATATGTGGCAAAAATGGTTCGGAAAAATATCATGAAACTTAAATAATTAAATTGACATTTTGTGTAGAGATAGTATCCCAACATTATAGTTTATGAAAATAAAATCAAGTTAAGAACATTTACAAAAATTTATTTATATATTAACACTTTTAAAATTTTTCTTTTAAATACTGGTTATGTTGTTTTAACTGCATTTGCAGTTGTTTTTACTACATTGGTTTAAATGCATATGTAGGGTTCAACTTTTCAAATGCAAATGCATTTAATTTAACTACCATTTGCAGTTGAATATACCTACATAATTTCCTGAGCGTAGACATTTTAGTTTTACCATGAATCCGTCGAAAAGACGAGCCTATGTTCCTTAGTGAAGTCGATTGTAGCATACGAAATAGATTTGGAAACAAATTAAAGCTGATCTGATTAACTATTGATTCGTGAAAACTGCCAAAGCGAAAAAATTATAAAATATGCTTCACAATAAAAAAACTCCTTTCGGGAAGTTCTTTTCGTGAGTAAATTAATAAAAGAGACATAATTAACTATTTTATACCCTCATACAAATTTTTTTTTAGTTTTGTACGTTATAATTGTTTCTATACAAATTTTCTAAAATTATTTATTTAAAATGTCCTTTTTTAATTTATTTCATTAAAGTGTAGTGCTGCTTGCTCTATACATGAACACTAAATAAATACTAAATTAACAACATAATTAAATACCATAATGAAGTTAAAATATATAAAACAAATATTGTACTTTATAATTTATTCGTGTAGTGTACATTTATTTTTCTTTTACGAATACCAAAATGGAATTCAGATATTTTTAAAAGGTTAATATAAAACATATATCCCATTATTAATATATAAATTGTGATGTTCAGAATGCGAATTATAAACTAAGGAATTTATATATTATTTTTTCAACAAAAAGGGAACTATTTTAAGGGTTTTAAATAAGTTGTAAGAATGTTTTAAATATATGACTGACAACATACAAAATCAACCACTCGATTTCCTCCACCACATCTGATTTCCACCAAACTTGGTATATAAGATGTACATTAAGGTGGGTCGGTCCACATACAAGAAAAAAAAGTTGAGCCAGTCACCCCCTAGGATTAAAGTTAATTTAAAGACGATTATAGAAATATATTTTTTTTTTTTTTACCACGCCTCACAGTGGCCAAAATTCTGTAACTTTTGAACCGATGAAAATATCTTAGTAATTTTTTTTTTTTTAAAGGACAGGTAATTAGTTGTCTCAGTTTTAATGTCATTAAAATTGATTGAACACTTCCCAGCAAAACTTTGGTAATGGGTGCGATAAAGTAATGCATTACCTTGTAATGTGTACTCCTTACCTGTATCATTATTTTCCAACAAGAAGTAATGAGTTACAGATAATTGAACACTCCTGGATTACATTGTAATGAGACCTCATTACATTTTACATTACTTCAAAACATAAAATAATGACTTACCGATCATCAATTACATAATGCATGAATTATAAACGTAAAGTAATTATTAATATATATTTTTGAAAATCTATTTATAGACACATTACTTTGTGATTTTTTGTAAGCATAATGGTAAGGTGTATATTTTTGATATCACGGACGAAAACACGAAGCACAACAACTCATCTACATTTTAAGCAATAATATATTGTATGTATCGATAGATCAGTTGGTAGAGTTCTCGCCTAACTAATTGTTAAATACCAGAGACCCCAGGTTCGAATCCCAGCATGACCAAGTTATTTATGTAATAAAAAAATAAGTTATTTATTTAATAAAAAAAAATATCTGTAAAAAAATTTTTATGCATTTTTTTTTATGAAAATCTATTTATAGACACATTACTTTTTCAAACCAAGTAACCATATAAGTAACCAGTTACTTTACCCCCTACAAGGTAATCAGTTACTTTGAGGCTCATCGCCTGTAAAATTCATCAGTGAAGTAACGTGTAAAGTAATGCATGAAGCCCTATGGCGATACATTACTTTACCCATGATTTGGTAATGTGTGGTTTTGCTGGGTTCTTAAGAAATTCAGGGTCAAAGTTGAACTTTTAATTTTTTTTAACATTTGGCGTGAAATATAGGTTTTTTTAAATTTTTATTTATTAAAAAATGTCATATTTGGATTTTAATAATAATTTTAAACATATTTGGCGATAATTGGAGTTTTTAATGTTTACACTCAAAAAAAAACCAATTGTAAAATCAACTGAAAATTTTGCTATTATTACTTAAAAACTAACCATTTTTGTTGTCAAATTTGCAAATTTGTTTACATTAAAAAAATACTTACACTAAAAAAAACGTTAGTAATATTATCTAAGAATTTTGCTTTTACTGCAGAAAAACTTATTATTTCTGACAAATTTGTTAATTTTAGCAAAATAAATCTGCTGAACATTAGCGCAGTTATTCTGATTTTTTTTTTTTAGTTTTGATATCAAAATATGGGTTTTCATTTACTGAACCTTTCTTATTTGTTAAAACATTTCATATGTGGTAAAAAAAACCTTTTAAAAATTATAATAAGTAGTCCAATAATTCCCCGAACGCTAATTATTACAAAATGTCGGCGTATAAGTAACACAATGCAAATTTCATACAAAACTATTATATGCGTCGAAAGCTTAAAGTTCAAAGAATATTATAAGTATATTTACCTCACTTGGTTCGTCGAAAAATGTTGCAAAATGTAACAATGCGTCAAAACAAGTCAAGTGCTCAATATAAAATGAGATTATAATAAATTTGTCAACTCTACATCAGGTGGCAACCAACAACTGTTCTAAGACTTATCATCTCGCGCAATTACAGTGTTGCCATGTTTGAAGCCCTTCATCTTTCAACACCTTTCATCTCTCCACTATCCCATTTCCAAATAAGGCAACACATTAATTAATAGGAAGAATTTCCTGAGAGTTGCTTCTCTTTAAAAAAAAAAAAAAAAAAAGACGAGTCTATGTTAGTTGGTGGAGAACCCAAGCGTTACAAACGGGAAAAATATCGCGCTGTCCATCAATAATATCCGGACCGTATCCAATAAACACCCCGACCTCCACTACTTTCAAAGCAAAAGTTTCATAGAATTTAATAAACTTGATTTTTGGTTAAAAATAGTTGTACAATTAGGGGAGGTTAGGAAGCCAGATATCAGAAATCTCAACTAGAATTTTGCGTCGGAGTCAAAAATCGTAAACGAGAGAAATGTAGCTCTTGTCATTCCATGAACAACGATATATCATTATATAACGATCAGACTTCAAATGGCTACGCAGTGTACAAAAAACAAAAAGGGCGGTATGTAGGGGCGTGGTCAAAAAAAATATAAATATTTCTAGAATCGTATTTAACTTATCTTTAATCCTAGGGGGTGACTGACTCAACTTTTTTTTCGACCCACCCTAATGTACATCACTTAACTATAACCTCTTCCAAATGTAGGACAGCTAATACCAGCGGATCTTGAAATATCTCGTTTCAAAATATGAAAAATATTTGAAAATTTAAAAAAAGTAGTCGTACATAATATTCCATTTCATTTGAACAACTTAAGCTAGGAGAGTAATTTATACCAGATTATAAAGCTACTTAAATTTTGGTTTTACTACTGCATACAAATTATTTACTTCTCCACGGAAAAATGCATTGTTTCGAAAACTGAAATTCAAAACCCTGTATTTCGAAAAACAGTTTTTTTTTTTTAAATTTTTAGAAAAATATATGTTTATTATAAATTGCCATGTCCTAATCTCTATGTGGATCCCTTACGGTATACTGAGTTATGAATAAAAATGTTAAAAAATTAACTAAAAAGCCGATAACTCAAAAACATACAAGAGTACCACATGTTGATTTGGTAACGGTATATAAGAATAATTTATAATTGACTTATATTTTTTAACAAATTTTAGAAAACCAATTTTTTTTAAATAAAGTCCTAGATTTTGAAAAAAAATTAATTTTATTGTCAATAAGTGGATTTTTTTTTTGTAAAGCCACGATTTTAGTACTTTTTATATGAGGTATCAATGACTCTTTTAGCTTAAACTGTTAAAAAGATATGTGTAACTACTTTTGCAAAACTTATATTTTTATTTTTTTATTCAGTAAATTATGATTTTTAAGAAAATCTTTATTTCTACTACTATTTAGTATCTTTTTCTAAATTTTTATTCATAACTTTGAGTACTGTAAGAGCTATACATAGTAATTTGGCAACGTCACTAGTGGAATGAATTATAATTAACATTTATTTTTTTGAAAATTTAAAAAAAGAACTCTTTTATAAAATATAGTGGTTTAAAACTCGGATTTTTGAAAAACTGCATTGTGCCTTCAAAAAAAAATTACTATTTTGATAATTTTACTTCGAGCACTATATTGAGCCATTACCGCCTAAATGTAATCTGCTAAAGAAAATTCAGTGAAATGTTATTTATATGATAGGAACAAGCGTCAAATAGAATAAAGTTGAAAGATATTCTTGTAAATTGCCAAAGAGCAAAATCTAAAAAATAGCTCCCTTTATCGAACCCTTATCGAGCCATGATTCAAGAGGTTTAGGTAGTGCCTGCACAAAATACCAACTTCTAGTGCCACTACAGTCTAGTGCCTGCACATATAATAAACATTAATAATTGCGGCAGTCTGGTGTAACCCTTGTGTCCGTAAAATTTTTCAATAAACATGTTTTCTTCTTCTTCTTCCTGTAAAAAAACTAACTAAAGTAATATTCTACAGTAATTAATTAAAAATTAATTACAATTGTCATTATCTGACGGTTGCAAAACACTTTCTAACATTAGATTACATTAGATTATATGGCACTATGCACCGCGACCAACTTAGGTCTTTTGTGCTGCCTAAAGTTACCCTAAAGATTCAAGCTACCTATAAAGCCAATAATCCTATTAGGCAAAATCTTCATAATGTCCGAAGGGGAGACAAAGCGATTGCCAAGAAACTTGGCACGCCTTTCACATAGCCTCGGACATTCGCAAAGAACATGCTCTGATGTCTCAGCTACCAGTTCGCAAAACCTACACTCATCCGTGTCCGAAAGACCCCTTTTGAGCAGGTGGTATCTGAGATTGCAGTGTCCAGTCAGGTAAGACACCAGGGTTCTCAAGTCACCCCTCCCGAGGGACAAGAGTCTCCTCGATCCTGCACTGGAAAAAGAAATCAATCTCTTAGCCTGCCGTTGGCCAAGAGAGTTTTCCCAATAGAGAGAGAATTCTGACTCCCTCCACGACCCGAGCTTCTCCCTAACATACCCCAAAGGTATACCACAGAATGGTTCAGGGCCAATAAAGGGCCTTCGGGCCCCGCAATTAGCAAGCCCTCATGCCCCTCGTGACCAGGAACCCACCCTAAGGTAAGCGAGTTGCGCCTGCCAAGTCGGTTAAGAGCCAGAATGCATTCCATGACCAGACCAGATGACACCTCATAGGACATTAAAGCCCTTAATGCCGCCTGACTGTCGGAAAGAATGTAGATACGAGATCTAATAGTGCCCCTTCGTAGACACTCCTCCGCGCAGACACAGATAGCAAAAATCTCTGCCTGAAAAATGGAGGGGTATCTACCCATGGGTAAGATGTTCATTCCAGGTAAGGGATCTGTCAAGAGTCACGCCGAGGGTACTTAACACTACTGGAAAAGCCCACCGTGGCCCCATCAAGGACAGGCATTGTCAGGTTAAGTTTCCTCCAGTACCAGGATTGTCTTCGACGGGTTGACAGACAAGCCCTTTTCCCGGCACCAAGAAAGAGTATAGTTCAGAGCCTGCTGCATACGTTCGGATATGGTCCTATCATCAAATCCCACTACAGAAATGACAAGATCATCCGCGTATCCATAAGTCCTGAAACCCAGGTCGTTCAAACCTTCGAGTAGTTATCAATGACCAGTGTCCAGAGTAACGGCGACAAAACACCCCCCCTGTGGACAGCCCCTAGTCGCATTTACGGTCCTACTAGTAGTCCCTATGCCGAACGTGATTATTCTAGAGCGTAGCATCTCCAAAGTCCAATTCGATGATAACTGGAGAGATGTCCTTTCTAACCATGGACACCCTAATTGCCTCGTAGGACGTGTTGTCAAAGGCGCCCTGTATATCAATAAAGGCACAAAGGGCAATATTCTTTGCCTCTAGTGCCCGTTCTATTGTAGTGACAACATGATGGACAGCAGTCTCGGTAGATTTACCTCGTTGATACGCAAACTGTAATTTGTGTATCGGCTTTCGCCTTAGGTAAGTATCCCTAATGTACTGGTCCAAGACTTTCTCCATTGTTTTAAGGAGAAACGAACTCAGGCTAATTGGTCTAAAGGATTTGGGCAGATGTTCAGACTTCTTCCCCGCCTTCGGTATAAAGACCACTCTAACCTCCCTCCACGGCGTCGGTACATGACCGAATAACAGACTAGATCTAAATATCCTAACCAGTTGTGGGACAATTAAATCCATCCCTTTCTGCAACAGACAAGGATAGATCCCATCCGGACCCGGAGATTTGAATGAAGAGAATTCACCTATCGCCCATTTTACCCTGTTCTCCTGAAAGACAGCACTTGATAGGCGTACATTTCTGCCTGTTAGGTCTGGAACTCGTTGAATCACGACAGACCCGCAGTTGTCAACGCATCCTGGGAAGTGCGTATCAAGTAGGAGTTCACAGGTTTCAATGGGAGATTCAGTGTAGGTACCATTAGGCCTCTTGAGAGTACATAGACCATTCGTATGATCCTGGGACAGGGCCTTTTGTAGACGCACCGCATCTGGAAGATCAGAGATCTTCTCACAGTAGTTGCGCCACGTGGACCTCTTGGATCTACGTAGTTCTTTATTGTACTCAGTGAGCGCTGCCTTATAGGTAACCCAGTCTCCTGTTTCCTTGGCCCTATTGAACAGTCTTCTGGCCTCCATTTTGAGCTTATCCAGACCATCGTTCCACCATGGAACATCCCTCTTCGTCTTCCTGGTCTTTTCAGGACAGCTCAGAGTATAAGCAGAAGTTAAATTTGAATGAATATCAGATGCTATATGATCAATTTCGCTTGTGCTCAAGATGAGCCCTTTAGAAAGATCTGCACCGTTTTTCAAATGATGACGAAAATTTTCCCAGTTTGTGCATCTGGGATTACGATTAGATCTGGCATGAGTCCAATGAACTAACAACATCGAATACCAGGTGTTGGTGGTCAGACATTGATACTTCATTGGAGACATGGCAATTGGAGATGGCGAAAGAAATATCAGAGCTAGTAAGAGCGAGATCTAAGACCTCTGACCTAATAGCATTCCTGAAAGTCGGCTCGTCACCCCTATTTGCTATGTTTATATTATTGCTACATATAAATTCAAGCAGGTACTTCCCCATGTGTGTGATGTGCGTTGGCGTCGCAACAGAGGATCCAACTGAGTTTCCTCTTTCGGCAATATTCCACCAAGGCCGAGACCTCAGTAGTTGGTACCGTGTCAGCATCGCCAGGTTAGGCCAGGACTACCTCGTGTTCCCCAGATAAGGAGGGCACCTTTGCCCAGATCGCAAACCAAGTCTCCCATAATGAACTCTGAAATTGGAAAGATATGTTAGATTGTCCCTAACTAGGATGGCCGCTCTTGGCCTGATATGCTTTGAATCGTAAATCAACCTACCTTGATTTGCGTTTAAGCCCTTTTATAGCTCCGTCGTGCACCCATGGATCCTGAAATAAAAACAGCATCCAGG
>CM037853.1:66182671-66338091 GCA_021234595.1 Delia radicum
TCTTTGATTGCACACTGATATGCCATGTATTTTTTGATATGTCAAAAAAATGCAAAAATGTATAACCCTATTGAACATGTTGTTGAATTATAAATTGTAAGCGTGACTTGTATCGACTTGTGGGTCACCTCGGGAAAATATGACTAAAATCTCAGCTCAGTATTTTTGTTATTATTAACCATTCGCACATGTGGTAGCGTTGGGAATGGATTTTCAAATGCTATTTTTTGTTACATATTTTATTTGCTACTTTTTAGAGTATTTAAAATATTATTGAAAAAATATATAATTTTTGCATGTATGATATTTAGAAGTATACTGCAATGACTTGAGAATTCATATATTTTATATTTTAATTTAAGATGACCCGTATGTTTTCTATTTTTTTTTTTTTTTATATGTACGTGCTAATTTAGAATACTTTTTGGCACTTTTTAAGTGAACTTTGCAAACATGTGCAAAAACATTGGCAGTATCAATAATAAACTTCCTTGTTTGACGAAAACATAATTTTTCTGAAGTTTTCATATTAAATTGTAAAAGTTTCCGATATCCTCCCGAATAAAAAGGTATCAAAAAATATCCTCGAGATTTTCAAATAATTTTACAAATAGAAATTATATTTCAGAGTGCTTACCTTTAAATAAAGGGTCCGCCATCTTACGTTTTTTTTTTTTCAACTAGTGCTTATTTCGTGAATGGTAACACTTATCTCATGTCTGATTTGACAGATAATTAGTTTTATCCTTCCCCTGAACGAATATGGTCCGTCTGTTCGTTATCTTGTGAAAAAAGTGAAAGAAACTGGCATCCTCATCGATAAACCAAAGCGCGAAAAGCCAAAACCAATGCGTACATCCGAGAATATTGCTGCTGTGGCAGAAAGTGTGCGTGAAGCGCCATCAACATCAATTCACCGTCGTTCTCAACAATTGTACATTTCGGAGACATCATTGAGACGAATTTTGCATAAAGACCTTGGTATGACGCCATACAAAGTCCAATTGGTTCAGGAGTTCAAAAAAAAAGTTATTTGGCGGTCCCTTTACTTGAATTGTCAATTGTAGAAATCAATTTCTAACAAGTGATGTCATAAGGGGCGAACCTTCAGATCCCAGCAAAAAATTTCCAAAAAGGTAAGCGGGTTTGTAATCAAGCATTTTGGGCAGAACGCATTCCTTACTAGATTACCTACTCGATTCTTTTAACAGGGCGTGAGACTAAAATAATTGATTCTTTGGAATTGATTATTTTTTTTTACCAAGAACCATTTACTTTATATTTTTAAGAACTACATACATTTTTTAATAAAGAAATAGTTCCATTGTAAAATTACGAAGTACTTACACAAAAAAAAAATATATAAATAGTTCCCTAGAAAAAATAAGAAGTACTTACATTTAAAAAAAAAGAAGTAGTTCCATAGTAAATTCAACTTTTACTCACACGTGATTCTCCTAGGTCACTCAATATAACGATCAAAACTCATACGGAAATAAAATCCTAAAAAGTGAAACACCGAATTGATATGATAACATGGGTCTGTCATAATTTTGGAGCTATAAACCACGAAAATATAAATTTTTCAAAAAAAAAAATGCAATTTCTGTTTTAAGTATTATTTTCCTGCAAATAAAAATTTTATTTGAAAAAATATATGAGATAAATTCTTTAAAATTGTATAACTTATTTTTTTCAAAATTAGGAACTACTTCCAATAACGAGTATATGATTACTTCTTGAGTACAAAAAGTTATACATATAAGTTAATAACATTGTAATTTTCTTTTAAGTAAATGATTACTTTGTTATTGAGTTCATGCTTTCTGGTTTAAATTTAAAGAATTGATTACTATACTACTTGCTTTTTTGACTCTATCGTTGGAATGAGTTTGGTATTGCAGTTACTAAATTTGGCAATGAGATATGTAAGCAAGTGTGGGCATCACCTTCTTTTTGGAATGTGTAATTTTTTCCTGGGATGTTACTGAACTTTGATTATGTTGTATAGATAAAGAAAATAAGAGTTAGGTTTTTTTTTGTAGCGGTTATTGGTTTAAATGTGAAATCATAAATTAACACGTGTTTATGAACCTATTTGAAATATAGTTCAAAAATTTCTTCCGAAAAAGTCGCATAAAAGTAATAATCTTTAAAAATTACGAATATCGGAAAAAGCACAGACACTCCCTCGTTTAAATTAAATAGACATAATTTTACACAATTTTTAGCTTAAATCACACAGGTACAAAAATGCAAAGGGCCAGCACTGTCAAAGCACCGAAATGGCTGGTATGCGTACTTGCACAGAAAAAAATGTTTTCTTACTTTTTTCAATTAAATCGATTTGTGCAAAATTTTAGAAGCTGTGAATTAAAAATAAATTGAATCAATTAAATATTTGCTCAAATTCGGAACTTGCATGTCATTTTTTACAATATCGCTCAAAATATATTGTTGTTGTTTTTTGTAATATTTATGTATGTAGTTGTTTTTATAAATGTTTATGTATTAGAAATAAATATTTCAAATCCCTTTAAATTAGACTTTATTAATCCTCATTCGGTTTATTACTTCATAAAGGTAAAGGATTAAATTTCAGTTGTATAAATGAGAATATTAATTTATTCTGAAACATTGTCATAAAATTGATAATGTAATTTTTTAAGTTAAATTTTATTTAACAAAAATGTGACTATTTTTTTAAACAAAAAAGTGCTAAAAATAAATTAAAAATTATTAAAAAAAAAAAAAAACCTATGGTTTAAACAAGAAGGCTTGTTTCTGCAAAAAAAACATCCAACAAAATGTTACCATACGTTTCAATAGAAAGAAAAAATGTAATTTCTCTGTGAACTTTTTCACATAAGTATAAATAAATCTGCTAACTAAATTTCTTGCATTTTAATGCAATGTTATAAAATTCAAGCTATAAAAAAAGTTTTGGCATGGCAACAACACTTTTATAAAAACACATTCGGTATGGCAACAAAACATGTGTTGTTTTTGGGAAGGTATACGATATTGATAACTTTTAATTCAAATGAATTATTATTTAATTGAAAAATAGTTCAACTAAAGTTCTATCAATTTCTAATTGAATAAGAAAATTTGTTATTGTCGGATTTTCAACAATTAAAGTTATTGTATCGGTAATTTTCGTGATCGAAATGGGTTTTTATTTTTTTGTGTGTGCTTACAGTGCTTTTCCAGCACCCAAATGATAATACAGTTCCAATGGTGCCAGAATGAAAAATCAAGTGCTTTTGCAATGGTGCCAATTTTTAACAAAGTGTTCAGAAAACACTCAAAAAATGATAAATCTTCTATATATATATTTTTTTTTTATTATAAAATAAACATTAATCCGACTCGAAAATACATATAAAAAAAATTTAAAGAACGAATGAAAGTTTCACAAATTAAGAACGGGGAAAGCAACGTTTTCAGGTCATTTCACAACTTCCGATCTTAGAGCATTGCCAGTGCTTTTATTTTTTTTAAACTTACATTTATGAAAAATAAGTGCTGAAAGAGGTTTTTAAAACGTTGGCAAAGTATTTGTATTTTGTGCTATGCCACTGCCTACTTTTGTAAGACCACTTTTTTCAAAACTACAGTTTTAGTGGTAATGTTTTTGATCAACAAAAATATTTGAAATTTTTCGGACATGTAAATGCGTGTTCAAAAACATTTTGTTTAATGTGATAATTTTGACGTATAAACATATTAAAACTTTTTGTATAAAAAAATTGTACCATAAACTTTTTTCAATCTCGTTATCTTTATATTGCAAATGCATGTTAATGACAACACATAATTAGCACAAAAAAAAAAACAAAGCAGCACAATTTATTTTTTCAATAATATTTACTTAGGGGAGAGGGCCTCAAGATGGACATTGCGCATAAAGTTGTGCATTAGGTAGCAGCACCTCATGCTCTCTATCATTGTTGGGGTATGTATAGGCGAAGTTTTCTATGCATACTCGTAGATAAAATATCTGCTAGTTTTTCTACTGCAAAGACAAAATAGTTTTTTGGTTCCAAAAGTTCTTGGACATAGTTTTGTTTAGTCATTTATGTTATCTAAATTTGCGATTTCGCACATGTTTATATGTAAGTATTTATTTATTATTATCTTAACAGAGCTTAAGATCAATAAATGATCTAATTATAATTATTTATTTCCAATATTTCGTATCCACATTGGGTGACTTCTTTAAGGAACAATTATTACAATTTGCACTTGTTTTAATAATTAATCAACTTATATAAAGGGTCCGCCATCTAACGTTTTTTTTTTCAACTAGTGCTTATTTCGTGAATGGTAACACTTAGCTCATGTCTGATTTGACAGATAATTAGTTTTATCCTTCCGCTGAACGAATATGGTTGTGTATACGCTTGAACAACGCTGGGAAATATTGCGACATTACTTTGAAAATCATGGTAATGTTGCAGAATGTGTGCGAAAATTGCGTACGGATTTTGGAAGAAGAGAAGCACCGTCAGCTCCGTATGTTCGTTATCTTGTGAAAAAAGTGAAAGAAACTGCCATCCTCATCGATAAACCAAAGCGTGAAAAGCCAAAAACAGTGCATACACCCGAGAATATTGCTGCTGTGGCAGAAAGTGTGCGTGAAGCGCCATCAACATCAATTCACCGTCATTCTCAACAATTGAACATTTCGGAGACATCATTGAGACGAATTTTGCATAAAGACATTTGAATGAAATTATTTTCCGTTATTAACCGGAATAATTGTACTTTCAAATAAAAAAAGAAATTTGAGAAAATATTCAGTAGTTTTTTTTTATAGCATTTTCAAAAAAAAAAGTTATTTGGCGGACCCTTTACATATAACAAATTTTTTATTTTTTATTTTTTTAAAGGCGGGAAATTAAAAATATTTGCTGTCGATATGAAAAAATAAAAATTATAAAAAAATTTTTAAGTACATAAATTATTTAATTATTAAAACCTGTTTTTCAATCAAATTTTAATAATTGTTCCCTGAAGAAGTCACCCAATGTGGAGACAAAATATTGAAAAAAACAGTTATAATTAATAAATAAATGATCTTAAGCTCGTTTAAAATAAGAAGAATTGAATAAAAGAAGATCAAAGAAAACTTAACATGTTTGGAAATATTTATAATTATTTATCGCATAACGATATTCTAAAAAGATTTTATTAATATATTTCTTTCGTTCCAGTTTTTAGAAACTCTCTAAAAAATACTTTAAATGCCCTAAGACGGTTATGTATTTTTTTTTTTATTAGTGTTCAAAGTTGAGGTTAAATTGAATTTTATTGAAAACATAAAGATTTTTTAGACATTAACAAAGGTCAAAGGCTGCAAAAAACATCGTTATTACATCGTCAGAATTAATGCAGAAAAACGTACTTCTACAGAAAAATAAAAAATAAACACATGTCCAAATAAACAAAAAAAAAAAAAAAAAAAAAGGACAACCAAGACTCCGAAAGTGTTAAATAAAAAAATACAAGTCAATAGAAAGTCATGATGTATCTTCTTTACACTAAGATGAATATTTTTGTATATTAAGACTAACAACTTCATTATCAAAGTCCAACAACTTCAATAAGATTGCGTGTGTCCAATGTAAAAGAGATGAACACTTAAAATGAGCCGAAATAATCGGTCCCTGGTATATATGCCCGAAATTTAAAAATTTGTATGCTATTTCCCTATATAAATATAATAAATAATAGCAAATTAGCTTTAAAATTTTTACATTGTTTATTTTTTGATTTTTTCCCATCTAAAAAGAATTTTGAAAATTCATCCATATTACGGCCACTTGTTTAAAATAAAAATTTCGGACACTTAAAAATATGATTAAAATTTTTTTTTGTGTTCAAAATAAAAATGTAGCGCTGTGACAAAAAGATACCCAACATATTTTGTTTTCATATGGTATATAATGCTTTAAGATATCTCATTCCGTCTGGACTCTAGAGCATTATTTCAAAACCATGTCCATATTGTGGCCCCTTCCCCTAATTATAAACATTTGTTGTGGTTCTTTTGTGTGCAATATTGTCAACGAATATTTTTTCAATTAAAATTTTTCGTATTTACCACTTTACAAGTTAATTTTATGCCGTATTTTTAGCCATTGTCATACGGTTTATTCAATTATGGTAACTATAAATGGCAAACATTATTTGTCTTTATTATCTATTCAAACCATATTTTCCATATCCGTAATGTGGTTAAAACAGACATGAGTTTTTCAAAATGAGAATAAAGCATAACCCTATGGTAATATGGGGTAAAGTGGGAAATGAATCTAATATATATATATATTCCCGTCGTTCCTATAAGGAGCATTGGGCCTCAACAAACTTCTTCCATTCCAATCTGTCCATCGCAATATTTTTTACTTCGCTCCAACTTTTGCGCATTCTTCCTGATTCGATGTCAATTTGTCTTCTCCATGTGTGAGATGGTCGACCTTTTCTGCGGCTTCCCTGGGGGTTCCACTCAATAGCATTTCTGACAATATCGGTGGGCGGCTTGCGGAGTGTGTGGCCGATCCAGTTCCACTTTCTTCTCTGTATTTCTACATCCATTGGGATTTGGTGTGTTGCACGCCACAGATTATCGTTTGATATGGTTCGTGGCCAGAATATTCTTAGAATTCTTCGAAGACATTTGTTGACGAAAACTTGAAGAGATTGAATGTCTCGGGAGGCAGCATTCCAAGTTTCACAACCATGTAACAATGTTGATTTGACATTGGAATTAAATATTTTAATTTTAACACGACGTGATATTGAGGATGATTTCCACACCTTAGTGAGCTGACCAAATGATTGTGTGGATTTTTTTATTCGGCTAGATATGTCAGCACTAGATCCACCTTTTTGATTTATAATAGCTCCAAGGTAGCAGAAACTTTCCACTTCTTCCAAGGTTTCATTATTAATGAGAAAGGGGTTTGAGTTTTCGGAATTAATCCGCATAACCTTGGTCTTTTTTATATTGATCTTAAGCCCAGCCTTTGCTGATATGTCGGTAAGCCGCTTCAACTTCGTAGCCATATCAATATAACTATGAGAAAGAAGGCATATGTCATCTGCATATTCAAGGTCTTCTAATCTTTCATGCAGCCCCCATGCGATGCCTCGATTATCCACTATTGCTTGGTGCATCACGCTGTCTAACACTATGTTGAAGAGTAACGCACCCTTGGCGAACTCCATTACCAACATCAATTTTACGGCTTAGTACTCCATCGTGTAAAACTCGGCAGCTAGCCCCAGCGTATAGACTCTTTATCAGTTGAATGAATTTACGGGGAACGCCTTTACATTCAAGCGCATTCCAGATGACATTATGGGCCAGAGTGTCAAATGCCTTCTCAAAATCAATAAAGATAAGGTACAGAGGAGACCTCCATTCAACTGACTGCTCTACAGTTACTCTTAGTGAGTTGATGTGGTCAACACACGACTTGTTGGGGCAAAACCCAGCCTGTTGTTTCCTCATAACTGGCATTAGCTCATCCGCTATCCTCTTGGTTATAATGTGTGCTAAGACTTTATTGAGCATACTTAGTAAAGTGATACCCCGCCAGTTGTTGAAGTTAGTTAAGTCTCCTTTCTTAGGTAACTTTACTATAATTCCCTCTTTAAGCTCGTCTGGAATTCTCTCAGATAGCCATATTTCTTCTACTATAGGTAAAAGTCGTTGTGAGGTTAACCTTCAAAAGCTCTGAAGATATGTTGTCGCTGCCTGGACTTTTGTTGTTCTTTAGTAAGCTGATTGCTACTACAATCTCAGATATTGTTGGAGGAGTAGTGCTGATATTAAGCTGCATATTGTGGGCGATACAATCACATATAGGTGGGATTATTTGTGGGCATGAGGAGAACATTTCGGAGAAGTGTGCAGCCCAGAGTTCAACGTGTTCGTCTTTGGATGTAATAAGTGTTCCGGAATTATTTTTTATTGGTTTACTGGATACTGAGGAGCTGTTACTCGTAAGCTTCTTAATGAGTCGATATAAGTCACCGGTACGGTTCGTCTCAGCTGCAGACTGAGCCTCTTGGGCAATTGCATTAGCCCATGCACGTTTGTCCTTACGAGCACTTCGTTTTACTTCGCGATCTAGGGAGGAGTATTGGCTTTGGAGAGTGGATTTTTCACCAAAAGTTGTAGCAGAGTTGAGTGCGGCTTTGCGTTCTTTTCTCCTATTTATGGTTGCCCATGTCTCATCAGATAGCCATTCTTTACGTCCATTAGGTTTAAGTCCTATTTGTTCTGTGGCAGCGTTTATTAATATATTTTTCGTCGTGTTCCAATCTTTTCGTTGGTCATGAGATGTTAGTGCCAACGATTCGTTTAGGGCATTTAGATAGTTTGATGTGACCGATGGGATTTTCAGTCTGCGAACATCAAACTTTTTCGATATACGTGAGTCATTTCTTTTCACAGCTGCTATCTTTATACGCACACTTGCAATGAGTAAATGATGGTCACTGGCTATGTCAGAGACCCTCTTTTGTTTCGCACATCCAGCAGTGAGCCACGCCATTTTTTTGAGATAGCAATATGGTCTATTTGGTTCTCCGTAACATGATCGGGTGATACCCATGTTATTTTGTGTTTTCGTTTGTGTGGAAACAACCTATGACCAGGTTGTTCTCCGCGCACATGTTTACAAATAGATCGCCATTTTCCGTTCTTCGGCCTAATCCATGCGCCCCCATTATGCTCTCTAGACCCATGTTGTTCGGGCCAATTTCAGCGTTTAAGTCGCCCATTACAACCAGCATATCTCCACGATTTGAAGATGTTATTGCAAGATCGAGTAGACTATAAAATTCTTCTTTCACAGAAAGCTCAGAGGTTTCGGTAGGTGCATAGCATTGAATGCATGTGAGGTTTCTAGCACGTGTACGTAGTCTTATTGAAATTAAGCGATCTGAGTAGGGCTTCCAGCTAATAAGAGCTTTATGTGCTTCCCTTGAAAGGAGAAAACCAACTCCAGATGATCTGATTTCGTTTTCTGGTTTGCCAGAGTACAGTAGGTGGAGTCCATTTGTGGTTGTGGTTTCGCCTGTGTCAGGGCCATCTCATTTCGCTTATGCCCAAAAATAATAGATTGTAGTTCGTAAATTCTTTGCATAGTTGGGCCAAACGCGATGTTTCAGTTAATGTTCTAACATTCCATGTTCCAAATCTTGTCCGTGCTTTCATGCTAAAAGTCGTCATCGGGGGATCAGGTCGTTCTGTTTCGTTTGTTTCGGTTTCGTTAATCATTTAAGTTTAAGACGAAGTAGCTGATTAGGCTTCCGCATCCGATCCTGGTGGTGGGGCTGCCAGCTGCCCTCCAGGCAGGCTGTGATGTTGAGTTTTTCAAAGGGAATGATTCGCTTCTTCCTCCTACTTCCTGAGACGCTGACTTGGAGTCAAGAAACTCAGGACACTCTATTACACTAAGTTTCAGAGAAATGTTTCTCCTACTTACCTGAGACGTTATTAAAAACCATCAGGCTACTTAGTCGCCTTCTCACTTTTGCTAGCTTCGAACGGATGTTCAAAAGCCATTGCCCGGGGAATACCTGGCATAAGGCCGGAGGTTGTGAGCTGCATTGACACTGTAACAAAGGAATCATTCCTGGCCACTCCCTAGTGAATGGCAATCAGGAACTTTCCACCTTTATTGACAGTACCCATCCCCAAAAATCTAATCAAAGGGATTAAAAGATATAATAAGAATATTTGTTTAAATGATTTGTTAATCAGTTTCCAAAAGCAAAAGTAATTACAGTACAGTTATAGTGACATCTCTTATAGACCATTATCGATATAGTCCACATTTTACGCTTTTACTGTCATCTAAAAGCAAAATTTCACACAAAATGACTGCGATATAGTTCAATAACAATATAATCAAATTTGACATACATGAAATGTACCTTTTTTTTGAGGAGAAGCAACACTGAGGAAATTCATCCTATTTATTAATGTGTTGCTTTCTTTGTAAAGGGGATAGTGGAGAGATAAAAGGTAGGGAAATATGAAGGACTTCAGACATTGCAACTCTGTAATTCTGTTGCCATGTTTGAAGTTGTCGATCGCCACCTGAGGGAGAGTTGTCAAACTTATTGAAGCTTTTTGGTTCATAGCCCTGATTCACTATTTTACTTCGGTGTTGTTAAGTGCTATGGTAACTTTGGTTACCAAAAGTAAAACTTTGGTTACCAAAAGCAAATAATTCAAGTTATAGTCACAATACAAAAAAAAAATTCAAAATGGTTGTAAATCTTAAAATTCTTAAGTTCTAAATTCTTTAAAAATTTCAGAAGCTTAAAAGAAAATTAGAATCAGAAGATTTAGCTGAAGCTTTTCAAACATAGTTTTTATGTTCCAATTTTTCCAATATAAAAATGTTATATAGTCACATTAATAAATGATTATATCCGAAGTCTTTATATGTCACGCATTAGCGATATAGTCCACAATTTGTGTGCAACTAAGAGATGTAACTATTAGTGAAAAGTACTGTACGAATATTTATGTAAAATTATCTGTTATATAAAAAGCCATATTTCTCTAAATATAGCAAAAATGGATGTATTCTTTGTAATCATCTCTTTCACCTTTTTTACAACCAAAAAATATATTGAGAAATTTGATTTCCCACATTATCCTTCTTTCTCCACTTTTCCCATGTTACTCTATATAAAGCATACTCATTGAAAATTCAATACAAACACTTAAATAACAACAATGTGGAGATAAAAAACATATCATCAACTTAAATGCAAAATACAGAAACAAATGTTATTTTTAAATTTTATTAACCCTCAAATGCAATAATTAAACTAATTTACAGCATTACTGCAAGCTACATGTGACTATTTTTTATTATCCCTTTAGGGCTTTAAAAATTTAAAGTTTTTTATTTTTAATTGCAAATCATAACATCACAACCCAGGCAGATAAGTACAATCGGCACAGTACTAACAGAGCACTTGGCGACGGTCGGTTATGATTGATAACAGTTACCAACCGTTGCTTCCTACAGTTGGCAAAAAGTTGGAAATTCAATAAATTTTGGTGCTTTCCAAATACCTTAAATTTAATTAAGTATGTGAAATTTTTATAAAAAGAAGCGTTTTTTTTAATATTTTTTAAGTAATTAATTACTGATTGAAGGAGTAAATATAATAATATATTTAAAACAGGTTAATGCAACTGATAATTCTAATACAGGTAAAAACAATAGGGGCGGTGAATTTCGCGGGTTACACTGGCAAAACACTTACTTTGCATACAAAATTGTGCTTCTATAATACAATATTAGTTGTAACTTTGGTAGTTCCTAATATGGTCGGTTTTACTACAATAACTGTGGTTTGCCAGTACTATTTTTTTTGTACGGTTGGCAGTTTCTACCTGGGAAGGTAATTTTATTTTTGATGTTTGTATGTACAGTGGGGAGCTTATGGTTATAAGGTTGCAACAAAATGTCGACTTTTAGAACTTTACGACTTTTTTCAAGGTAAAAGTCGATTAATCGACTTTAACTTTTAAATTGTTTTGGAATCAATTAGTTGGCATCCTAAGGTCGAAAAAAACATAATTTTTACTTTTTAATAAAAATTATATCAAACTTGTATAAAGGACAAAGTACAGTCTTGTTCACTACTTCCTCTGTATATTTTTCTTTAAAAAAAAACAAAGTGTACAAAAAGGAAGAAAAAAACCAAAAACGTGTATTGAATATCTACCAACGATAGACCTTACACACAAAAATCAAGTTTTCAATTTAGTTTTTGATCAATGGTGATAATCTTTATCTTTGAGCTCATATATTAGTTCTCATTTAGTGAGAAAACTAGTTTATATGAATGCTTGATGTTTTGCATGGGATTGTTAACCTCTTCGAAACATCTTCTTATGATGGGAACCAAGAAAATTCCCGAAATAGATCTATCGACACATTCCTGAAAGGGTCAATTAGTAAATCTGAAAACAAAAACTCTATAGATTATTTGTTAGGACAATATCATAATAAAAAAATATAGAGTAAGGAATCGAAATTGAACAATTTTCATTTTCATGGTCGAAAAAAAACATAATTTTTATTTTTTAATAAAAATTATATCAAACTTGTTAAAATAATCTTTAAAAAATATTTCTAAAAATTTTTTAAAATTTTTAAGACAAAGTTCAGAAACAATTATTTTTTCATTTTCCACATTTCACTAATAAAAAATTGTTGTTTCTCCAAAAACCCTAAAATTCATTCCCAAAGATTAAAATTCTAATCTCAACAATGCCTATTAGGCGCTGAGGCAACAAAAATGTACTGAATTATTGGAAAATAAATAAAATCATTTAAATCAGTCCATATTTAAGTAAATTTAAAATTGCGAATGAATTTTTACATTTCAGGGTGCTTGAGGGTTTATATTTTAGTGTGTTGATGCTCACGGTGTAACGAAATGAATGACTACTCAATTTATGTTTCAAAAGCCTTTCTCCTCCTTTCCATTTGGGCACATTTTGTTCAAATCGGACCTTCTTGTAGTCTTTGAGCTCACATTTTTTGGTTTTTTCGCCCATTTTTGGGTTTAATGTCATATTTAAAAAATTTCGATGGCAACACTGGCTTTATATATATATATATTATATATTATGTCCTGTGGTTCCTATTGGGAACAAAGGGCCACTGGCTTTATGCTTGTGTATTTACTTTTCTTTTTATTTACTTCTAAGCCATACATATATGACAAATATAAATGTCAAAGAAAAAGTCGACTTTTCCAAGAAGATCGAGTTTCCGACTTTTACATCAGAAGAAAGTCGACATTCAAAAAGCCGAAAAAAAAGTCGAT
The DNA here is from genome assembly GCA_021234595.1 of Delia radicum. Classification (NCBI taxonomy): domain Eukaryota; kingdom Metazoa; phylum Arthropoda; class Insecta; order Diptera; family Anthomyiidae; genus Delia; species Delia radicum. The sequence goes on from CM037853.1 coordinate 66,195,557, forward strand.
CAGTCGAAAGTCGATTTGTAGAACCCTAAGGGAGCTCTTCCGAGACAAGGAAAGTCCTTTTTTACCTGAATGTTCAAGCCGAAAAGTATTTGGCACCAGAACTAAACCATTCTTTGCTAAACGTAGAAACTTTTTTGTGAAAGGCGTGGTAGAGAAGAATGAGTGTATTTTCCAAAAATCATAACTACATTGCAAATTTTCAATTTTCTGAATCAGACTGCGCATTTTATGGTATTGAACCTTTGTCAGTGACCCTTTTTTTTTTTTGAATAATGTAATATTTGTTATGTTTTTATTTGTTCTATTGCGTCTATATGAAATTTTCTGCGCAATCACTGACCGCACTACACGTTAGACAGAGCGCTTTAGCCCACTGATCTATCGTCAGGTCGAGTTTTGTTGTCATTAGTTTTGTCTGAGTATACCTTAACTCAGGGTAAACAGTTTCTTCATAGTGATGGAATTGTTTCATAAATAGTTTGTCATCTTATTTATGAAGTTTTCTTAAATATGATGAAGAGTTTCATAAAAATGTATGACAAATGTTTCACAGACCTTTATCATTTCATAAAAACAGTTTCATTAGTCTTGTGAAAATAAATTTTTACTTTTTAGAGAAAAATAGTGAATTTTGTTAATAACAAAAAACATAAATGAAAATTAAAATTACTCAAGTTCGAGGCCATACTCTATATATCTTTAATAGGATATTGTCCTGACAAATAATCTATAGAGTTTTTGTTTTCAAATTTATTAATTGACCACTTTCAGGAATGTGTAAGTTTTACTAAAATCTGAAGAGGTAAAGTTGAAAACGTAAATTTTTGTGCTCATTATTTTTAAATGGTATACGACTCAATAATTTTTTTATGTTACATTGAAAGTAAGCAATTGAATTTCGTTAATATTATTTTTTTCCTTTAAACACCATTTTCCTTGTTTCACAAAAATAAAATAAAAACCTTGCTTTACTCTTTTCGGCATATTCCGAGTACTTTTGCGAATGACCTAACTCAAAAGTTTCGTATTAAATAGAGTATATTGTGAATGACTAGAAAACTAATTCTGCAACTATTAAACAAAGTTTAAAAAGAGTTTAAAAGTTTATAAGGTTGTTTAGTAGAAACTTTTCTTTAAATATAAAACCGAGCTTACTTTTTTAGGAAAAACATATAACAGTATAAAAAAAATTAATTTAAAACGAGATTTAATAAAATCTACATTATTAGTTCAAGGAATTTCATGATAATCTAAACCGGATATTCAGGGGGTTGAGGGTGATATAACAGTTTAAAGATTTAAATTTTCGTTGCTTTAAAGGAAAGCATATCGAAAATTAATTTTTACAAACACTTGAAAAAATAGGTATTTTGTTTTAAGTTTTCTAAAATGTATGTACAAAGGTTGGGTATCATCTATGATTTATACAATTTTTAATGAAAAGTCTACAAAATGTTGCAAAATTACTTATTATTTCAAGGATCCAAATAAAAACGCTTGTTTGCAAAATAATTTTAAAAGTGTAATTTAAAGACAAATGTCCTAAAAGATTTTTGAGAATATTTAGCAGATTTTTTGAATCGGGAACGGGGGTCGCTAAATGCGTTTTTTTTTTTTTTTTAGAACCAAAATATTTTTTATATGTTTTGTTTGATTTCATATTTATGTAAATCTTTAGAGGACCAATGTATAAGGGGCAGAAGATTTTCCCAAATTATATTTTTTGAAGGAAACACTTTATCAATATTGTTTTATTTACTTGATAATGCAACTAAAAACTGGGAAATAGGTCATACATATATGGTTCACACATGACCATATATTTTAGGTCACAATGTTCATATTTTGATATTTCGTTTTTTAAACGCTCTATAAATCTCGTTTTCAACATTTATGTAAAGGATTGGATTCTAGTCTCTAAAAAAAAAAGAAAACTTATGTTTAAATTGGGTAAATAATAATTTTTACTCTGACTAAATGTAAATAATCGTCCTGAAATTATGTTTACAAAAGACAATGCTTATCAATCGCTTTTTGGCATATAAAAAGCACAAATTTTGTTGTGCTGTGTAATTACGCTGACAATGATGTTACCTACCGATTTCAGTCATATTTGAGATATTTGATATCGAAGGCAAAATAACGACTCAATCTTATATCTTGCTTGGAAATTCTAATTAAGTTGTACATGGCATTAAAGTTCTCCAAATTAAATGATAAAAATGATATAAAAAGATAAAAATAAATAATATAATTTTCGATATCCCTGATATAGCACAAAGCCTGACGTAAAAGTTATAAATAAAGTAGCTGAACTTATGTACTTCTCCTGAACCTCCTAAAATTTAAAGTTTTAATAGCATGTGCATAATCACTTAAAAATTTAATAAATAAAACAAATTTTCATATAAAAATAAAAATCATTGTATAAATGTATTATATGCTAAGCAAATTATTATGCATAAGACCATTGAAATAGAATCTAAACAGTGAACAAAATTGTGTGTGTCTTCTACACAAAAATATAGCTCGTTAGAATGCTTTTCATTTGATCCCAATCTGCATACACCCACAAAAAAAAAATCTGTAAAGTCCACAACATTATATATATGGACTATTTCAAATTTTTTGAGCACCTGCTGAAACCGACACACTATGGCTCTTATTTCGTTAAGTTTTATGAATTGAAAAAAACGTTGTACAGGGTTTGGATGACTATACTTGAAGGATATGACGTGCAAAGTTTTACATTGAAAAGTCTTCACCTTAAGAATTGGTGGTCATCTAAAATTCGAAAAATTAAAAAAACGACTTGAAACTTGGAAGAGTTTTTTCATTCATTACGTTTTCTCTGTAATAGCTTTTAGCTTTCAGATCCAAACCAATACAAAATATAGTCACTAGACTTGGAGGATATATCCACAAAAAAAGTTTTTTTGATATCGCTGCTGGGTGAAAAGTTGTATGGTGGTTTACAAGTGAAACCAAAATTTTCCGAATTTTGAACTTTTTGAAAATTTTAAATAGGGTTTTTGCGCCGTTTAATAAAAATGAGTTTTAAGCGCAGGATTATAAAAACGGCGTAATTTTAGAAAGTTAGAGGTATATCAAGTTGGTGTCAGCGCACCAATAACGTATCACGGACATCAGAAACTTAAAAGAAATTAGCGTAAATTTTCTGAAAATGTATCTTTTTTGCGTCTGACAATCTGAATTATCTTTTTAATTGGCTAGTGACAACTAAAGCGCTGTATCAATTCCGCTCAAACGTACATCGAATGGAAGACTTTACTGAGCTTGATACTAAAATCGAAAACGCACCAAAAAATTTTATGGATTTAAAATTTTATGAAGGAAACCAAATGTTTCTAACCTTAAAAACCATCCTTGTATGAAATATTTGATTTGAAAATTTAAAAGAATTATTTTTGAATTCGGGTTAATAAGTAACCTAGAATCCCAACAAGTATTTTATAATCGGTCCAATATTAACATTTGCAAAAAAAACGCGTTTTTTTTTTGAACCCCTAGAAAGTTAGACTATATTTTAAACAATATTCACGAGGGCCACCTTAACAAATTTCAACAAAACAATTAAAACATACTACCGCGAAAACCGCCAAATTACCGCCGATCTAAGAATAAATATTTGAGTCTCAATTCAGTTTATTTTATTTATGTGCGTGAACAGTCGTGAATAAAAATTAGTAAAATGGTTTCAGATTATACATTAAAAAACGTGAAATTCGTAAAAACTGAGAAGCGAAACATATTAACCGATAAAAGACGCGAATATCGCCAATCTGAAAAAATAAAAACCAAAATAACAATAATAATAATAATAAAAACAATGCCATCAAAACAAAAAATTGCGGATTAAAAAAAATTTAAAACGGAACCAAGATTTAACTAACGATATGTTAGTTACAGCTTCCAATTTGCAGAACGATTTTAATTGCAAAGAATGTGGAAAATCTTGTGAATGTTTGAAGGTAACAAAATCAAAGGTAACAAATCAAAATAACAAAAAATCATGAGTGCTAAAGTTTAAATGGTTATATCTCTTAAACCATTAGCGATAGGCAAATAGTTTTTTTCCCAAAATATTTCAAATTATGTCTTATACTAGCCGTAATTTTGTAAAATGTTTAACAATTTTAAATAAATTTTTATATGCATACACGATCAAAAAAAATTTTTTTTATTTTTTTTTTTCAGTGTATTGTAAAAAGTGTTGAAGCTTTTACAAATATTTTAGTGTGCTAAGAAAGCCCTTAAGGGGTATTATCCACACGCGTTATCCTTTTTCAATTTTAACAAAAACTGAAATTTTAATATTTTTTTTTTAATTTTTAACTTAAAACCGCCGTAAAATTTGCGCCGTTTAATAAAAATGATTAAACGCGAACGGATTTCACATGCTCAAATATCGGCTTATACACACACAAATCGACATCGATGTCAGACAAAAAAAAAACTTAAAAAAAAATGTGTAGGTGCTGTAAATTTTTGAAGTTGCCCATATATATCTTTAGAATCTGTGTTACACTCAAAAAAATCCGTAAAGTCAGCCACATATATGCTGGGAGAATCCTTGCAGAAAAATTTCTAATATCAGTAAAAAAAAAATTTTGCTGAATTTAGCAACTTTTTCTCTGATATTAGCAATTTTTCTGCAAGGATTCTCCCAGCATATATGTGGCTGACTTTACTGACTTTTTTTGAGTGTACCACAGAGTCTAAAGATATGTACAAAATCTTCACGCCCTTTTACATGAGATTGAGACTTTTAGCCCATACACATGGTATTGTTTCATCTTGGATGTCTCTAGTATAATCGGTGGGTGACACCGTTCCTCTGAATCGAAAATTTTCGATGTAGTTTTTTAACACTTAATGTTTGAGTTTGTTACTAAAATATTTTCCTTTTTTATATGCTAACCAACCTAACCTAGGTGCTGCAGAAAGTGATAAAAATTGCGCTAATGAAACCTCTATTTAATGGTCACAAATTTAATCAAACCATCATCAAAAGATGTCAGGTGGTAAACGAAAAAAGCTTTAATCCCAGAAAGTTGCCTATTTGTTAATATATATGAAAATGAAAACACGAAGCAGCGAAAAATTAACAATTATAAAAGTTAAGTCAAATAGTTTTTTTTTTTATTTTCAATTTATAACCTCCGTATATTTACAAAAATAAAGCAAATCAAACATATTAGCTAGGTTGATACTAGTATTTCGATCTGGCTAAAGATCTCATCAGAACCCGAAGTTTTAGAAAAGCTAGAGCCTCCATAATAGGCAGAACTTTAACAAAAAACATATTAATCATCAATTTTGCTCCATTCTTGCCTTTTTATAACAAATATTTCTTTATATATAAATAAATTTCTCTAAGTGTTTGAATTTAAAAAACAAAAGTATTACGTTGTTTTCATGTACGGATGAGTTTTTTTTTTGATTCTCTATCATTTAATATTGCATTTTTAAGCGTTCTAAGGAAAATCATTACATTTTTTCACTAAACTAATGAAGTTTGATTCACAATGTAAATGGAATATTTATTAATCTTTATGAAAAAACTTTATAGTTTTAAGGAAACTATTTTAAAAACTATTTTTTCTCATTAGGCGTAAGAAATTTTTAATAAAAATATGAAATTTTTTATAAAATTTCATGAAAAACTGCATTAATTTAATGAAAGGTTTCAATTTACGAGTTCCAGTGAGATTGCATATATCTAACGCAAAAATTCATTGAAATCATGCAGATAATTCTTTCCCTATACGCTTAATTTAACTCCTAAAAGAAGATACATTTACACACTTTGTGTGTGTAAATATTGCGCACTATGTGTATATGAATATTACAGACAATGTGTGTACGAATATTACACACAATGTGTGTATTATTTTGATTTTACACATATTAAGTTATTTTACTGACATTATGTTAGTAGGTTAAAAGTACATACGTTAAATTGGGTACATTTAAACAGAAATTTATTATAGTGCAGCTTCAGTACTTACTACCAACATTGATAACTTCTGTTATTATGGTCATGACCAACAATAATATTTTCATTGTAAAAAACAAATTAAATTGCAGTAGATTTCAAAAACGCAAGCAAACAAACAAATCTTGAAATTCATTTGCAATTTAAGCAATCAATTGCAAATTATTTAGAAAAGTTCCATTAGACCAAACAAAAAAAAAAAAACATCAAGAGAACTCAGCATGACGATAAGAAAATTGCCACAAAAAAAATACCTAGAAGGGTTAGTTAGGTTTGGAATACTTACTTACTTACTGATAAAGAGGGCAGCCAAAAAAAAAAGTCTCTAAAACAATTTATTAGTGCGACAAACGGTAAAAATAAGCTTTTATAATTAAAAAGTTCGGAGTGAATTTTTTAAACAAGTTTTAAAATTTTAAGTTTTCATTAAAGTCAGAGTTACAAAAAAAAAAATCTGCCGGTCAAACTATAGGGCAAGCGATTAATTTTCTTTACTATTCTTTTAATTGGAAAAAAAAAATTAATTGATAAAAAAAAATCAAAATTCCGTTTCCAAAACAATAAAAAAGTTCTTTAAAAAATCCAAATTTAAATAATCTTTATTCTCAAAGCAAAAATAAGCTAAAATTTCCAGAATATGCAGATATAAGTATATATTGAAATATATGCTAAAAGAAGCAGTTTCAAACATAGTTTAAAATGCTTCTATTTTGCAAGATTAGAACTTCAATTCAATATAAATATCGATATCTTTCACATTAAAAGTCAATATTGGCTTCTTTTTGGTTGCCCTACTGGAAAACTATGGATGCTAACATAACTAACTCATAAAATTTCAACAAACGTCTATCTATCTATACGCATACACAAGTACATGAACTAAAAGCAGTTTTAATGGATAACAATTCTAGGAATTTAGAGTGTTCTACTTCTTTTGATTGTCTACTTTATTTCACTACCCAGCAAAATTTTCTATTACCCGGTAATAGGTTCGGGTATATTGTGGTCTGTAACTTCCCTGCGGGAAATGAACCAGTCACTGGTATGGTCACGTGGCGTATAAACCTGTCCTAGTTTCGGTTCTGCTATATGAAAGTGACCGGTACTTTTAACATGAGCTTGCTATAGGAGGTGACAATTGCTACCTGTGCAGCACTGTTTGACGTGACGAATAACTTCACCAAGGTAACCTATCAGCGTACCGACTGAAATGAATATACTACACGACAAGTTAGAAATAGGTAGTGTTATTTTTAGGATTTATGTGATATGCAACAGAATCAGTGTGAAAAAATTATCACGTGGCTGGTGCAGGTGTACGTATCGTCTAACTGGAGAACAATTTTTGAAGGAAACTTAGTCACATATTAAGCACAATGTGTTCTGTTCTATAACTATTAGCCCTATGGCTAATATAAATAAAATAGTTTTGGACGTACCACTGCACTGATCTAAGGTGTACATTAGGGTAATAACTTTTTGCATTTTTTGCAAATATCAAATCTCCAAGACAAAATCGTGTAGGGGATGGACAAATATTAAGAACTGCGTTTTTAGATTTTCGCTATCGTTAAAAAAGGTTACGCACCAAACGCGTTAAAGTTTTGAATCAAATAAAGTTAAAAAAAAACTTTTTTTGATGCCTCAACGTCTCACCATCACATCTATATAATTAAGGCATGCTGATTTCAATAGTAAAGTTCGTTTTCGAGTCAATGGAATAGTTTTCTTCCAAATTTGCTTTTAATTTCCGCTATTTTTTTTGCAGTTTTTTATATAAAAAAGAATCTGTTTTCACATATTAATATATAAAAGGCATTTTAGAAATCGCTGTCGGTGCGTAAGGTTTTTTTACCAAATTGAACTGAAATAGTTTTTTTTTATCATTAATACAATATTTGCCATTAGAAAACCCCTGGGAGAATGTTGTCCAAAAAAAGTTATCACCCTAGTGTACTTGGCGCCGGGCATGCAAAAGTAATTAGCAAGTAACCTGTTACCTTTTATTCAGCGAATGCCATATTATGCACGGGTTGCTAAATAGTCCGGAACCAATCACTGCACTTATCCAAAACACTTACCAAAATACTTTCAAAAATGCACAACAAAAATCAATTTTAAAATTACTTTATTTTGTCTATACCCAACAAAAAACTGAGCTTAAGATCGCGACGTTTGGCAAGAAATCGTCATATCTGACAAACTTGGTCACAGTCTAAACAGTTCATTTCTACTGTAACAAAGTCGGTACAGAACAAATTCCTTCAGTGTTGTGTCCGCATTGTAGCAGTCAAGGAACTCATCATTTAGCAGTAATTGCCATATTTTCATCCCCTGCTAATATGTTTGAACCAATTCAACGACCAGTAGTAACTTCAACTGCAACGACCCTAGTTGCTTCAGTACACTTTGAGGTTATGATACTTTTTCTCCAGTTACATGTTGTATCTGGTAGCAATCAGTGAATATTTTGTTATCATAAATATAGTCACGTGATTGGTCATTTTACCCAAATTAACACTTTTTGATGCACCACCACCTATAATTTTAACAAGGGAATGTCCATCGAGGTAACATGTTACTATACACTTACAGGTTGTGAACAATTTTTTATTTAACTTTTTAATTTTTAAATCGAATATTATTTTAAAATTGTTAAATTTGTACAAATTTACAAATTGTACAAAAGATTGTAAAAATACGGAATTGATTAAATCAGATAATTAAAAAATAGAGACGGAGGAGATTAGAAAAATAAACAAAAATCTAAAAATAGAATATTTGTGTTTGTTAGTGTTTATCAATTCTGAGTTTAATATACAATAGCAGAAAAGCTAATTGTAATTGGTGTGATCGCTAAACGGTCATAACTTGGTATTGTTACGGTTGTATTATAATAAGAAGCGCAGGTTTGATTCTTACAGCCGGCAGGTTGTTGAAAAATGTATCATATAGAGACAATCTAACAATTGCAAGACACAAATACTAATACAATTTAAATGGAAAATCACTGATGGCGCATTGTCCACTAAAAAGGACAGCAACTAGTCTAGTCTGATTTTAAAATTAATAAATGAAAGTGTCTATAATTTTTATTGAAAAACGTTAACTTATCTTCTTAACATCAACCTTTCTAAAATAAAATAAACAGAGTTGTTTATTAGAAATATAATAACATTATCAAAGTGATTATTAAAAAATATAAGCACGTTCAATTTTGATTAATTAGTATTAAAAATGTCAATCAACAAATTATTCACAGCAAAAATTTGTTTCTTTTGTTTCTAAACAAATATTTAATTGAGTCAATTAATATTTTAATCGACTTTTAAATATATAAATACGTATTTTATTTTAGACGCAATTATCATATTATTTTTTCAAACACTATATGTATAAATAGAAAATTTTCAGTACAAAAATACCAAATGCATTTGAAGTTAACAACCAAAAGAAGCACACACACAAACAGACTCAGCATTGCAAAAAACACACATACCAACGTATAGATCACACACTTTTTTGTGATTATCGTATTTTTTTTGTAGAAGTTATTTATAACTTTTTTTCCTTCTTAATTTTAATAAAATGTTTTATTGCTATTATCATTGCCGTGATAGGTGCAAAATCAATTAAAATATTAATTGATTCAATAAATTTTTTAATTGAAAACCGTTTGTAGTTTCTTCTGTGTATCGACACAAAACTGATTTGTAGATTTTGTAAAGAAAATCCATTTTAAAAAAAATTCAAATTTTAAATAATTTTAAGGACAAAGATTAAAAATACTTTTGCCTACAAGATAATGAAAGTAATCAACAATAATAAAATTGTATAAAGAAAATTCGGCTGCAAGATTAAAAACTTAACGCTGAAGCCGTAGGTAGTAGCTCAAAATCGTTCCGTGAGTGCGGAGTAGCAATAAATGCAAACGTTTATTATAAAAAATATATTCTAGAACTTAAATATATATATATATTAGGCCGGGTCGATTTGTATGAAGGCAAAAAAATCGCTCAACGTTCAAGGAAAATCGTATTCTAGGGATCAAAATAAGAAACTTTGCCAAAGAAACCATACCGCTAAAACGAATTCTGATGTCCCTACTTTTGACCCGTAAGGTGAAATTTTTGAAAAATCCCACTTTGACCCATTTAGAGTGCCCCAATCGAATCCAACCCAATCGAATATATTTATGCTCTATTTTTTCCGGAGAAGAAATAGAGACCCTAATCTTGGAAAGACTCCTCCTACTTTCTGAAATATCTCTATCCCGAGATTTGTACATTTAGCTAAAAAAAACACGGCTAAAAAGGCCCTCTTTTAACTTTAATTTTAACCCCTAGAATGATGATTTATGTATTAATCTGCTAGCGCGTCTCCCGGAGAAGAAGTATCTCCCATAATCTTGGAAAGATTCCTCCTACTTTCTGAAATATCAAAGTGGGATTTTCAAAATTTGTCGGGATATCAGAATTCGTTTTATAGGTATGGTTCCTTCGGCAAAGTTTCTTATTTTGATCCCTAGAATACGATTTCCCTTGAATGTTGATCGATTTTTAAATCGACCCGCCCTAATATATATAAAACTTAAAAAATGTATCAAGAAACATCGTCAAAAAGGTAAACTAATTCTCTGGCCTGACTTCACGTAGTGGCGCTACGTCAAAGTCTTAATAGACAATTTAGATCGTCGAAAGAACGAAAACCACTAAATGCTGCTCAACTTAGACAGATGGAAACTCCTTTGGCAAACTGAAGTGCGCTATATGGTCAATATATTTTTGTAAGTTCATTATATTCCTGTATATAACAAATAAATTAAAATTAAAATAAAAATGCTTTGGTTGCTTATTTTTTTTTTTTGAAATTTTGTGTTTTTCCGTATTTTTGTGTCCATACCCGAGTAAAAAAATTTATATAAAATTATATATGTTATGTAAAGGATATAATTTCATCCAAATATGGTTCTATTAAATTGTATCACTTTGGATCTAATTATAAATCGGATTTTTATAGAGGTATATAATTTTGAAATAGAATAAACTAAGATGAATTGTTTAAATTGACATGAAATTTACTTTATTCGAAAGATAATCTTTTGGCATTATAATTTAAATATGACTTCTGGCATATGACCTAATTTGTAGGTCCAATTTCCGATGAATTTTTCCAACATTTGTGGCCGCATAGTCCACGATCTTGGAGGCTAATTCACGGGTCCGAAACGTGAAACTATGTGGTTACCAAACGGGTCCTTCAATAAATCAATTGTGGCGCGAGCTGTGTGACATGTTGCGCCCGTCTTGTTGAAATCACAGCTCCTGCACATCATGGTTGTTCAATTGATGAACGAAAAATTCAGTAATCATGGCTCTATCCTGTCACCAATGCCTGTAACGTTCTGACCAGCATCGTTTTTAAAGAAGTACGGAGCAATGATTCCACCAGCCCATAAAGCACACTAAACAGTCACTTTTTTTGGATATAACGGTCTCTCAACATTCACTCAACATATATTTACAAAAATACGGCAGTTTTGTTTATTGACCTATCCATTTAACCAAAAGTGAGCTTCATGGCTAATCAAAAGTCGCTTATTAAAATGGAGGTAGTGGGCGATACGTATATCGAACAGAACCATGGTTTTCAAAATAAATTTTGCACAATTTGAAAGCGTTGTTCAGGCGTCAGTCTATTCATGTTGAAATTTCAAATCAAACTAAACATTAACCACTTAACAGCTGACAAAATGGCCGCTAGTTAAACAAGTGTTGCAAACTTAAAGTTCCATACCTGTATAAAAAACACCGTTTATTTAAATACATACAATTAAATAATAAAACTATCCAATTCTATTCGAGTTTTATCCCGATATAATTACATCTAATTATATTATATTATATTTGATACAATTAGATATAATTAAATACAAATAAATACATAATAATTAAAATATATTTATATTAAAAAGTATTAAGTTACATATATTTGACCTCCATAAATCGCGTTCAGAACACAAAATGTATGATTGTACTTTGTTAATAACTTAAATTTTATTTATATTTTTTTCGGACATTAAATTTTCGTCGTAAAAGAAATTGTTAATTATAATTTAATTAAAAAAAATATTTGTCAATGGCCCAGTGAAAGTCAAGTAACAGGTTGCAGAACAACTTAGACTGTATTATAATAGCTTATAATTTCTGTTTTACAACCGATTCATTTTATATGGAATTTGTCTTATATGCAATTGGTTCTTTACCTCCAAACTAGAACAGGTTGCTTTGGAACCAGTTCTATAATTTAATTTGACTCCCAGGAACCTGGGAAATGAAATTTATCAAACATGTATTATCATATATAAAATTGAGAATAATATATTTTTTTACATGATTGGATGTGCTTACACAAACATTTTTTTGGTAAAAACATTTTAAAAATATTATTATATATAAATACATATTGAGACATATACTATTTTATACCCAGTAAAAAAACGTTGCTTACATGCAAGCAGGTTTGTAAAGGAGTAAGCCAAAAATAATCCCTTACAAACCAGCTTACATATGCTATGATTTTTATATGGCGAATTCCCACTTGGAAGCAATACTTTTGGGCAAATTAAGTGCTGATTTTAGCGCTTATAAAAAGCTGTGATTTCATGGATTGCAGTAAAATCATATTTCATGTCTACATTATTACGATTATAGGTAATAACATGAATTTACCATACACAAAATTCTGGAGACATTAAGTTTTTGTTGTTAAAATTTTGACATATAATATAATCATTTTATTTTTTACCGCTCCACGTGCTAGCTCTTCAGAAACGGTTAAATGACTAGTTATTTTTTATTACATACTCGAAAACAGCAAACACAAGCGGAAATCACTCGGGAAAATTGGTACATATTGTTTCTAATACACGATATGAAACTTTCTGCATTACAACCTGCATCCTTGTAAGGGATTAGCGTAAGCTGCTTACAACCTTTTCCCTTGTAAGGGAAAGCAGGAAGCTCAAAATTTTGTTTTTCTTTATTTTTATACGAAAAGTATTCGTTACTTTTGCTGCTTCTCAGTATTTTGTAATAGTAATCACTTACATCAGCGCATTTGTTTTATCCTGCTTCTAAAAACACGAAAATTTTTTAATGGGTATATTATTTTTTTTTACTCGGGTACGTTATTTATCATGTTTATGAAGTTTTCATAAATATGATGAAAAGTTTCATATAAAATTATGACAAATATTTCAAAGAACTTCATCATTTCATAAAAAAGTTTCGTACACTTTGTGAAAATAAATTGTTGGTTTTTATTGAAATTTTTATTTTTAAAATTTAGAAAATTTAATTTTCAATTTAGACATTTCAAAACTCAAAAACTGACAGAAATTATTGGAATTTCTGTAACATCAATTAAATATAGTTTTATGTGAAAATGATCAAACTTTGAGAAAAGCAACAAATCAAATCGAATATGACAGTATTGTATAAGATTTTTGAACTAGAACAATATTCTAACTCAATATATATATATATAGGAAGTCCGATAAAAAAAATTTTGTGTTAGAAAGTGTTTTGCAACCGTCAGATAATGACAATCGTAATTAATTTTTTATATTAATTACTGTAGAATATTTCTTTAGTTAGTCTCTTTACAGGAAGAAGAAGATGAAAACATTTTTATTGAAAAATTTTACGGACACAAGGGATACACCAGACTGCCGCAGTTTCGTTCCCTCCTGGGACTCGTCAGTGGTTAATTTATGTGTCAATTGAACGAAGTATTTTATATTGTTAATTTTGCTCTATATGAAAAACTTTTTATTTTTGGTGTCGTACTGTGATTTGAATTAACGGTCTTTTTTTTTTATATAATTTAACCAATACTCAGGGGATGCCCCCTACTCATGCAGTGCATTGTATTGATCAGGAAAATAAGGTATGGGAAGGAGGAAAGAGGGAGTAGTGTTTGTGGATATTTGATTTAAATTTTTCTAAATTGTAAGTAACAGGGAAGACTTCTGCGGGAAGTTTGTTCCACATACGAATCGTTCGACTAAAAACGAATTTTCTCTGTAATGCGTTGTGCGAAACACAGGACAATCAACTACAAACGGATGTGCTCTACTAGATAAGCGAGTTTTACGAATAAAAACTCGGGCTCGTGGAATAAGTTCACTTATCTCAGATGAGCATCTCCCATGGTAATATCGATAGAAAAGTGTCACACAACCCACATTCCGACGATGCTCCAATGAATCAATATAGTTGGATACACTACTGTCATTGATAAGCTTCACCGCCCTCCCCTGAACACGGTCCAGAAGCTTCAGAATAGACAATGGAGCCCCTGCCCATATATGAGAGTTGTATTCCACGATCGACACAGCGTTGACTGCGAATAAATTGGAGTTTGGTCACACAACGTACACACAAGCATTGTTTTGATCAGAATAGACAGAATTAGCTAATACCAATGCACAATTCATTTCTCAACTAGAATCCTTTTTCTTCTTGTATACGTAGTGTGACCAAACTCCAATTTAGTCGCAGTCAACGCTGTGTTGATCGTGGCTCAACTAGTTAAGAGGTGAGATTACGATGCATAGCTTGATGCTAAGACCGTGAGTTCAAATCACAGTACGACACCAAAAATAAAAAGTTTTTCATATAGAGCAAAATTAACAATATAAAATACTTTGTTCAATTGACACATAAATTAACCACTGACGAGTCCCAGGAGGGGGACGAAACTGCGGCAGTCTGGTGTATCCCTTGTGTCCGTAAAATTTTTCAATAAAAATGTTTTCTTCTTCTTCTTCCTGTAAAGAGACTAACTAAAAAAAAAAATTTTGTATTTTTATTGCAAATATTAAAACATTTTTAAAAATGTTTTATTTTTGATTTGAATTAGTTTACTTCTACCAATTTTCCAAAACTTTTTGCTAAAAATCAGATCAGGTTTATTGAATCATGTGAAGATGTAAGAACGAATATGTTTGTGCTACTCTTTATTTGATATCATGCAAATTCTCTCAGTGTAATAGAAAAGTAGGCTGAATTTCAGTTTATGGGGGACACCCCTAGAGAAAAAAATCTGAATATGCCATCCCCTTCAGAATGTTCCCAGGAGTACGAAAATCATAATGAATAAGGGGGCTCACGCCCCCTATGGGCGTGGTAGTCGAAAAACGACCCGGCCCACCTACGTAGACAATATGGGTATCAAATGAAAGCTAATGTCTTCACGATTCCAAAAATAGCCATAGTTGCCAGATCGGCGGTTTTTGCAGCCGATACGGCCATTTTTGTTAAATAGGGGCGGGGCACACAAGGACAAATAGCCAAATTAGGACGACGAAAATAGAATTTTTCATTTTGTTAAATGTAACCACTATTGCACTTAATATGTTCTATATACCAGTACGCACTCAACCTATAATTTTTTTTTTTTTTAACGCTTCACATTAGTCTGTACGTGCGTGCAAAGTATAAGTATCTGTTACACGCACTTATTCCTGTCAGCAGCATCTATAGCGTTTATTGTTTATACACTCGACAATTGTTTGTAAATTTACAGTTTGAAGTTTTTTATAAAAATTTTAAGCATCAGATATTTAATTTAATTTGCAGTTATTATTAAAATAACAATTTTATGTAGTGTAGATATAGTTTAATGTTTTTATTATGAAATATATTTAAAAATTTACTTTAGCTAGAGCTATAAAAAAAGTTCCACAGAGTTCCACGACGTTTCCTTACAAGTTAAAACAAACAACCACTAATAAGTGTAAAAAAGTCAAGTGGAGGTCCCCCCGTTTCCCCCTTCAATAGATAGAGCATATTTTGCTTAGGTAGTACACCTAATTCTGAAAATCCCACATGCAAATGACATTTTTTTTAATTCGTTCCAAATTCGTTTAAAAGTTCCAAACAGTTCAACGACTTTTCCTTATAAGTTAAAAAAAAAACAACTACTATAAAGTGTAAAAAAGTAAAGTGGAGGTCCACCCGTTTCCACTTTCAATAAATAGAGCATATTTTTCTTAGGTATGACATTTTTTTAATTCGCTTAATTATTCATTCTGTGCAGTCTGCTCACAAAATACTTGTGTGCATCATTGATGTATACTTAAACTGCTACGAAAATATATAAAAAGGGGAATTCCGTTACTAAATTGTAACTAACACAACCGCAATAGCAAAGTTTTTCATTCAGTGCATTCTCCTCACAAAATACTTCTGCGCACCACTGATGTATACTTAAGCTGCTACGAAAATTTATTAGAAAGGGGAATTCCGTAACTACATTGGGTGTACTGAGATCTGTGCTTCAAAAAAGATGAAAATGAAGAGAAAGAGAAATTTGAAATTGAAAATGAAGAGAAATTTTTAAAAACTGATATCAAAAATCCCGTGTAATAAGTTTTAAGCGAATTCGATAAATTTTTTTAAAATTGTCCGCCATATTGAATCCGCCATTTTGAATTTTTCAAAACTAACATCAGATTCGTAATCAGCGACCCAAAAAAAATCCCGTGTAATAAGTTTTAAGTGAATTCGATCAATTTTTTAAAAATTGTCCGCCATATTGGATCCGCCATTTTGAATTTTTAAAAACTGACATCAGATTCGTAATCAGCAACCCTAAAACCTTTAACGTACTTAGTTTTATTAAAATTTATTGAATCCATATGAAGTAAATAATATTGTCGCGCTAAATCCTCCATTTGTCCCTGTGTGCGGGGGTGAGAAACGACCCATGCCACCTACTTAGGCAATATTGGTATCAAATCAAAGGAAATGTCTTCACGATTCCAAAAATACCCGTAGTTGCCAGATCGTCCAGAATTTGAGGAAGATATGTTAATTTGTATAAAATGGGGGAAGGACTTTTTTTTGTTTATTTCTTTTTAGCTCGGCCAGAGGCCGAGCACTCGAGATCCCCGCCGTCTAGAATTAAGACATACTGGAGTTAAAAACCCCTAAGCCCGGCCGTAGGCCGGTCACGCAGAAAAACTTTACTAAGCGAAGCCAGTATAACCAGAGATTGTAGATGAGTCTGAAGACAGTGAAGATGAGGATGAAGACGACTAGATGCAGATGGCATCTTGGCCGTGAGAAGCGTGGAAACTCACAACTTTACGTGAGTTCTCATGCTTCTCCAAGGGGATTGATTTACTATGACCTCCACGCGGTAATCCCTGGGTAACGCTAACAATAGTAATCTTTTCGCACAAAATGCTCATTTTTGTTTGATTTTAACAAAATATAAGCAAAAAAAAAGGAAAAAAAAAAATTTCCCCCACCCCAAATTTTGCCAAAATGGCCATATCGGCTACAAAAATCGCCCGATCTGGTAACTACGGCTATTTTTGGAATCGTGAAGACATTAGCTTTCATTTGATACCCATATTGTCTACGTAGGTGGGCCGGGTCGTTTTTCGACTGACACGCCCATAAGGGGCGTGAGCCCCCTTATTCATTATGATTTTCGCACTCCTGGGGTCATTTAAGGGGGCGTGGCATTTTTTTTTTTTCCAGGGGTGTCCCCCATAAACTGAAATTTTGCCCTTAAACTTTCGCTGACACTTGCACAAAAGCTTTTCTCGAAATCACTAAAATTTTTTAAAACTTTCATTTGTTGCTTTCTTTTATCCTTTGCTAATAATAATGTATAAAGAATCCAAAATAGTCTGGTTAGATTTGAATATATAATATTATGGAGGTATTCCATATTGTCTTTCATCGTTCTTCATACTTTATACAACTTGATTTGAATAATTTTGTGCATACTGATCAAATCATAGAAAATATATTGATATTTGTAAAAGAAATATATCTTTTAAGGTTTTTTGTTGTAAAAATCTGGGGTAAACTTCTATGCAACACATTGAACAATTATTAGGTGTATTTTAAAATTATTGACCGAATTATGTTGGTAAAACAAATATAATTTCCACCAACTGATTGAAGTTATAATAATCGAATTTCATATGGGAACTAAAAAAAGAGAAAACATTTTTACAAAACATTTGTAAGGCCTTAAATTTAATTTTCCACCCAACCCAATACTTATAAGCAGGGCAGCGACGCTTCACTGAGAATACGCCAATAAAACAGCTATACTTTATAACTAAAAATAGTCTTGTAGATACATATATGCCATCCACAGTTCATAAAATTTTGTACCATGGGGAGCAAATAATTCAAAACAATATGCTACCAATAGGAGATCTATCTGAAGAAGCGCAAGAAAAAAACGAACAACGACTACAGATTGTTTCACGAGCACAACAGCTATACTTTATAACTAAAAATAGTCTTGTAGATACATATATGCCATCCACAGTTCATAAAATTTTGTACCATGGGGAGCAAATAATTCAAAACAATATGCTACCAATAGGAGATCTATCTGAAGAAGCGCAAGAAAAAACGAACAACGACTACAGATTGTTTCACGAGCACATCACAAGAAAAATGTCCAAATGTTGCAATAATGAAGACCTTATCACTATTTTGTTGTGCACTTCAGATCCATATATGTCCAACATTCGACAAAAATGGAAACTACCTCTATTGAATTAGACGAAGAAGCTAAACTACAAGATGAAAATCAAGACTATTAAGAAGATATATTTACTAAAATTGTTTGATTAAAAGTAGTTTTTCAGTACACTAACAATAAGTTATACTTTCTTTCATATAGTTAACAAATTTTCTTGATTTAAAAATGTATGTATTTTATAAAATTACACTAAAAATTTATATAAAAATATTTAGAAAACAATTAAAAATTTTTTAACTAAAGTAAAAACACACGACTTTTTCATTGAAACTTCTCTATCTTCAACCAATATCAGGTAATTTTTATGTTCGCTGCTTAACAAATTATATTTTAACTTGGGCTCCTTAAAAAAAAAGCCAATCTTTAACCCATTAGGACTAAAAAGTTAACGGGGCCCAAAATTTAGCATTTTCTGACAAATTTAACTTACAAAATTTTTAAAAAGTATTAGTTGTAAAATTAACTGAAAAAATAAGACATTATATAAAAAAAAAAATTTTGTACTAAAATTCAACTAAAAATAAAAATGTTTTATAAACCCTCCATAACTATTTTTATTATCCGTCGATGTTAACGTTTTATAGCAAAAATTAAATGCTAAAGTCCCACATACCAAACAAAAAAAAAATCCGCATATCAAAATTCCAAGCTCAAACATTTCGTCTAAATCACACAATTTCTGAAAATCTTAGTGATCAGACAACTATCACAGATGTAAATAATGCTCTAAGTAATCTCTTTTCCACCAGCAATGTTGCTCATAGTAATATATGTATATCAACAGATAAAATATCATCGATTATGAAGAATCTTAAACCTAGAAAATCACCTGGTACAGATGGAATCACAAACAAATGTTTAAAAGCTCTACCTCAAAAAGGAATAAAATATTTAACACAAATTATTAATTATTGTTTAAAGCTACAATATTTTCCCAAAACACGGAAGCACTCAAAAATTGTTCCAATACGAAAGCCAAACAAACCACCTGACTGCCCTCTTTCTTATAGACCAATAAGTCTGCTGTCATCGTTAAGCAAGATACTTGAGAAAGTAATTAAGGAAAAAATCTTAAATTTTATTGATGCTAAAGGAATATTACCGTCCCGAGAATTTGGGTTCCGAAAGGAACATAATACAGTTCAACCATTAGTAAGAATACGAAACTTAGTGACATCGAACTTTAATAACATGAAACCCACTGGTATGATTTTATTGGATATATAAGCAGCTTTTGATTCAATGTGGTATAATAGTCTTATTTACAAAATGATAAAATTAAATTTCCCCGTATATATCATAAAAATAATACACAGCTTTCTTTCAGAACGTTTTTTTAATGTTTATATTGGATCTAGCTACTCCACACAAAAACAAATAACTGCTGGTTGTCCCCAGGGTTCCTGCCTCTCACCAATATTATATAATATTTA
Organism: Delia radicum; assembly: GCA_021234595.1. Taxonomy (NCBI): domain Eukaryota; kingdom Metazoa; phylum Arthropoda; class Insecta; order Diptera; family Anthomyiidae; genus Delia; species Delia radicum. The sequence continues at coordinate 66,215,591 of CM037853.1, forward strand.
CACAGCAGATTTTCCAACTCTTGATGCTTGTATGGCCTCTATTTTTGCCGACGACACCGCATTGCTTAGCTCGGGTGTAATTGCGACAGATGTAGTAAGTAATTTGGAAGCTGCATTTATCGATATTTTACAAAATGAAAAATTTTAGTAAATCCAGAAAACACACAAGCTATATACTTTTCCCGTAGACGTAAACAATGTTTTCTTCCTCAACAGCATACAACTTTCAACCATAGACTTATAAACTGGGAAAATAATGGCAAATATTTAGGGGTCGGTTGGTTGGTTGGTTTAAGTGGCAGCTCACGCTACTCGTGAGCATCAAGTAGAGTCAAAAAGCGACTCCGTTTTGAAGAGACCACACTACCCGTAAGGAACTAGTATCCGGAGTACTAGACCCACCCCGTTCGGTTAAGATAACGTATGAGATCACCGAATCCCACACGTCATATTACCGAGAGGTCGTCCAGTATATGGTCACCCAGATCCGGAGTCGAATATTCTGCAGCGCCGGACAATCGCAGAGAAGATGCTCCACAGTATCCTCCTCGCCCGGTATGCCACAGCTGCGACAATGCGAACCGCGTACAATCCCAAGTCTAATGCCATGCCTACCAATCAGCCATTGACCGGTCAGAACAGCCGTCAGCCTCGAGACATCCCTCCTGCCTCTGCTCAGGAGAGAGTTTGTACGCCCTATGTCGTAGTTGGGCCACGTAAGTCTCGCGGTCCTACAGGTATCCAAACCTGTCCCCCGCCCTGCGAAAATAGTGCCGGAAAATTTCAACCTTAACAGTCCCCAGCGGTGCAGCGACTGACACCGATGTGGAGACGTTTAAGGATGATCCTGCCCTTGCCAATTCGTCTGCCCTTTCATTACCGTAGAGGTCTCTGTGGCCGGGGACCCAAACTAGAGTAACTTGGGATAGACAGCTTAGCCTGGACAGTTCCTCCCTGCACTGACCAACGAGAGCAGAGGATGTGACGTACGAGCTCAGGGACATTAAAGCCGCTTGGCTATCGGCGAATATGCCCACTGTCAATCGAGCCCCCCTTTCAGACAGGAGTCTGCAGGCTTCCCTGATAGCCAGAATTTCCGCCTGGAAAACAGTAGCATGATCAGGTAGCCTGAAAGAACACCGCAAGTTACACTCAACCGAGAAGACCCCGGAGCCTACACCACAACTCATCTTTGAGCCGTCGGTATATACCCTGATGTCAAAACCAAAAGTTGGATCCCCCATATCCCACTCCCGCCTGGAGGGAAAGCTAACCCGAAAAGGTCGGCAGAAATCCAATCTAGGAGTAACATAGTCGGACTCAAATCCCACACGTGGGTGAAGTCCATCAAGAAGCCTAGCATGTCCATAGGTCCTGGACTTCCAGGAACCCGTTGCAGCAAGCCGCGCTGCGCTGCTTGAAGAAACCGCCATTATATGCAAATCAACAGGGATAATGTGAAGCATTACACTGAGAGCCTCCGAGGGGCAAGTTCTTATCGCGCCCGTGACCCCAATGCAAGCAGAGCGTGACCTCAAATTCAAAGACCATATTCCCTATATAATAGACAAAATTCATAAAGTAACCATGTTGCTATATCCATTAATAAACCGAAACTCTAAACTTAATATTGAAAACAAGAGCCTAATATTGAAAGCTGTTTTTCATGGCATAATGATTACGCTGCTTTAGTTTGGTCCACATCAGCTCAGTGTCATACAAAGAAGCTGCAGATAACGCAAAACAAACTATTAAAGATGATACACAATTTACCTTGGCATCACTACTGTCGACGACTTCACCCTCTAGCTAACGTTGAACTAGTAAATAACAAAATACAAAGGCTTACATTAAACTTTAATACTAGATGTCTCAATTCGGAACTTGTTCATATCAATGAGCTAGGCTCAACTTAATTTTACCTTTAAACTTTTATCTTAATTTAATATGTTCATAAAGGTTTTTTTTGAAAATTTTTACCTTTTATCTTATATTAGCTGAAACCAAAAGCATTATAATAGTTTGTTATTTATATTTAAGTAGAAAAGGAAATAAAAAATCCTAAACTCTTTATGAAAATTGTTAAGAAATTAAATTGAATACCAAATAAAGAATAAATGAATTGAATTGAAAAATATGCCCTTAAATCGCAATATACACTAAAAATCTAAAAATATGCATCAAAAATAAAGAAATATGCATTTAAAAATTGTGAATTTTTAGAAGTCCATTTACTACTCAAGAGCGTTGGTTGAAAAATTAAATCAATAATAATTGTCAAACGAATGTCAATAAATGGTTAATTAAATAATAATTTTACTTTTTTTACAAAATATGCAAACAACTGAAATTAAAACGAAAATATGTAACAAAATATGCCAAAATATCCATTAAAATATACTAAAATGTGTATTTATAACAAAATATGCAACAACAAATCGATACCGTTTTGGTGCAAATTCTTTGATTCGGAAATGTATTAGATCAGAATCAATGATTGGCTACTGATTACAAACATGCATTTGAATGAAAGTCGCTGCTCTGATGATAAGTCTGTATACAGTGCTGTTATTGTATTCATATCAACATTTGTATGCAATCTTTGCATGAATCAACGTCATCACTTATGATACTTGGTTTATTCAGTTTGAAATGAAGTTCTATTTGTTTAATATTCTTATATAAATACAAACACCCACACATTTGCATACAAATGTATTTATTAGTATGCATTTGTTATATATATATATATATATATATATATGTACATACGGAACAAAATAAATTAATTTCCAATTCACAATGCGATGTTTCACAAATATTTTTGAAATAATTTTGCCATTTCTTTCCGATTGATCGGATTGCCATAAAACTTCACACATTTATAATCAAATTTTGGAAGCTTTCCACTTTTATATTTATCAAGCGATTTGTATCTCTTACAATGCATAAGTTATCCGCATTCGAAAATCAAAATTTAGCTTTTTTGCAATAAAAAGGTTAATCAAGTCTGATTACCTAGAAAAGTTATTTTATTTAAAAAAAAAAAATTTCCGAGCTATACCTTATTCAAGTATAAATCAAATGCCTCTAAATTAAAAAATTATAAAAGCGCACATAGAATACTATGTACCAATGCAAGAGATAACGAATAGAGATTTACAGTGATCGCAAATTAAATAAAACAAAATAAATAAAAACTTTGTTTGACACGAAGTTCTTATTAATTTTTTCTCTCGTATTTATCTTGGTTACTCATTTAGAATAGCTTTTCATAAATTTTAAAAACTATCACAAAGAACCTAATGCCTGCTTACATATATCAAAATAATCAAAGTTTAGGGCTTAATCCTAAACGCATTCATACACGTAGAATACTTTGTAGGTAAAGACCACTGCAAATGTAGTTAAAAACAAATGAAATTTCACTTAAAGAAAGGACGACTTACATTTCAGTAAATTCAAATTACATTTTCATTTGTTTTTTAATGTTCAAAAAATGACTAACAATTGCAGTAAAAATGAACCACATATGCAGTAAAATATAAGCGAACATTTATTTGTTTTATTTTTTTTTAATAACAAAAAGCAACTTTAAAAAATAATTGTTAAATCATAAAACAGTCATTTGATGTGGTTTGTTTTTTTAAATGAACTACAAGGTTAGTAAAAAATGTAATTTGTTCTACAAATGACTGACATTTACATTAAAAATAATGAAGCTGTATTGCAACACAAACAACTATATAAAAAGTTCCCTGAGTGCGAGATATTAGTATTTTGTTTTTTATACCAAAAATTAAGTTCGTTATGGCCGTGTAAAGTTGTATGGCAATCCGATCATCTAATAAGAACTGATTGAATTATAATCAATATATTTGTGAAAGACCCCAATGTGCAATCATAGATATAAATTAAATCAATTATTAAAAGGTTTTGTTTGATATTTGACAAAATATAACCTATGAGACAAAAAAAAAATTATAATTAAGAAATTTGCAATATTTCATCATGATTGAATAGCAAATCAAAGAAAATTTATTAAAAATGTATGGAACTAGTATAAAAATTTAATTAAAGATTTGTTTTTAAAAAAATATTCGATTGGTAGCTTGTAATATTTTACAGGGACAGAAATATTTTAAAAAGTAACTAAAACTTTACTATCATTTCGATATAACATGATGATGTGTATATTAAATTAACATACAACTTTTTAACGCTCTTATGCTCTTTCTATAGTCAAATAAAAAAAGCTTGTAAAAATAACCGAAAACTGGCGTTGTGGTGTAATGGTTAGCACGTTTGACTGCTACACAGATGGTCCCGGGTTCGATCCCCGGTGACAACAACATAAATTTAGAAAAATTAGCAAAAAAAGCTTGAATAAAGCTTGACTCGCTAGGGTGGCGGGCAAAAACGTTTCTAAGATTTATTATCTAGCGCAATTTCAGTGTTGCCATGTGTAAAGGCCTTCGTCTCTCCTCTATCCACTTTCCAAAAAATAGGAAGAACTTCCTGAGTGTTGTTTCTCTTAAAAAAAAAATAGAGAAAAAAGTAAACATTTTGGACAGCTTAAGAAACTCGGTTTTAAAAAGTTTGTCAAATATTTTGCTAAAATAAGAAAATTATTAAAAAACAATATATATAATAACACTCAACATTCATAATAAAACTCAACAAGTCCCATTTAAAAAGGACAATATTCAACGAATATATTGTACAAACCTACTCCAAATTACGCGATAAAATTTTCTATATCGATAGGAAAACATGTAATAAGATCGTTTTTTTGTAAATAAGAAATAATTTGACCGATTTGTATATAAATCGAGTTTTGTATTACACAAAAAATTCGGAACTAGTTCTGAATTAAAAATCATCGACAGAAAGTAAATGTATATGTCAGAAAAATCTTTTGCTGAAAATCCGCGAGCTGATTATTAGCAACAAAATTAGTAGATCCTTGCTATAAGTAAATAAAATGTTTGCTGAATAATAGTAGACTAAAAAACTCAAAAAATTTTAGGTGATTTTTCAAAAAATAGCAATGGTTTACCCGTTTTTTGGTACGGTTGGCATTTTCTACCTGTGTATGTAGAGATTTGACTAATAAGAATTAAATTTTAATTTTTTTTTAACTTCTACGATAGGTTTTTCGAACCATCTTTTAAGGCAACAATATTTTTGAAGTTAGTGTTTTCCTGAGTAAAAGGAGCCACCATTTGTTAAAATGGGTTGAAAAGTTATGGTACTTTTTCTATATGTATAGGGAGGACTTTTGTTTATTCTAATGTAAATTAATGAACGAATTTAGACGAAACAAAAATCTGTATATACATAGAAAAAACTAAAAACCGGTTTCAATTAAAAATGTATTGAATCAGTTAATATTTTAATTGATTTTTCACCTATCACGGTAATGTTAATATTAATTAAAACTTTTATTGAAAATTAAAAAGGAAGAAAAGTTATAAATAAATTCTACAAAAAAAAAAATATGATACTATCAAAAAAGTGTGTGAACGATACGTTGGTATGTGTGTGTTTGGTAATTCTGCGTCTTTTTGTATGTATGAGAGTATGCTTGTTCTGTTTGTAAACTTCAAATGCATTTGGTATTTTATACTGAAAATATTCTATTTAAGCTACAAAGTATGAAAAAATAATTTAAGAATTGCGTCTAACATAAAATATATATTTATATATTTCAAAGTTAATTAAAATATTAATTGATTCAATTAAATATATGTTTAGAAACAAATTAAATTCAAATCAAATCTCTAATTAGATATTTTGGGTTGATAATTTTTTTCTGTGTATAGAAAAAGTACACAATCACCCCCGTTCACGAGAGTAAAACTGGATTTCGCTCACACTCTCGAGTGAGTCAACATTCATAGCAAATCCGATGTGGAACTGCCAAACAGGTTTTTATATTGCTTGTTTTATACAATGCGTACAACGCGTTAAATTTTTACTAGGTTAGTTATAACTTATTAGTTTTTTTTTTTTAATTTTAGTAGAAATTTTAAAAGCTATAAAACGTTATTGCAATATTTATTCAAAATTGCGAATAAATTAAATATATGGTACAAACATTGCCGGAACTTAGTTTATGCACACAAAAATAAAGTTTGGATATTTGTCTTTGAAAATATTGACTCAGAAGCTAAGAAAATTTTGGTTAATGACCAAGCCATAAATAAATTAAAAAAAAAAACGGACAAAAAACCCCGAGGCAAAAATCTATTTCCACTCTTTCGAAAAATCTGAAAAAAAATCTTAAAATTAATTTGTCTTAAAAGGAATCAAATAAAGTTTGAGCACCCATAAGAATTTGAAAACAAAAAAGTTGGGACACACTGTTGTACATAATATCAAACAGTGAACGCATGTATACAGAATAAAAACATGTTGGTGACAAATAAGCATACCCATTCATACACGTTCATACGCATATAGACAAATGAAATACCACGCACCGCATTAAATATAAACTAACAAATTTAACACTCAAAATATTCTGTAGTTTGTTTGTAGTTTAATAAACAAAAACTTCAGTTGAGTTGAAAATAAAGGAATATGCATTTATTTTTCAAATAAATATTTTTTCAACTTTTTTATACATTTGCTTAAAATAATTTAATTTAGTTTAGTTTCATTTCTTATTTTCATTTAGTTAAAGTTTCAAAAAGAAATTTTACCACAAAAACAGAATATTGTCGTTGGTTTGTTTCCGATACATTTATTATAAATTTTAATTTTTTTTCAAAAAATAATATATTCAAAAAATGGGTGTCTGTTTTATTTTTTATTAAAATGGTTTGTTTACACAGTGCAAAACGAAAAAAAATAACCATATACGGACACCACTACGTGATAAAAGACTAAAAAAAAAAGACCCGTGTCTCCCAATTTTTCCCAAAGTCATATCCTCTTTTGTTTATGGGCCACCAAAGATTTGGGGCCTCGGTATCATTTTCGCAAAAAAGTGATCAATTTCTCAGGCTCATATCTTGCAAACCGTTCAGAATTTCGATTTACTCTCTATGTCCTAGAAATTTGTTTATTGAGATCTTAGGTAAATTTTTGTAGTTGATTGTTTCCTTGAATTTTGAACGGTTTGCTACCTATGGACCTGAACACGGGAAAAAAGGTAAAAAAATCGAATTTTTTTAAGTTTTTTGAGATTTTGATCTGGAAGGTGAAGTTGTTTTGATTTTATATGTTCGCAATTTTTGTTTTTTATGACAAGAGCTACAACTTTGCCATAGAGAGTAAATCAAAATTCTGAACGGTTTGCAAGATATGAGACTGAGAAATGATCACTTTTTTGCGAAAATGATACCGAGGCCCCAAATCTTTGGCGGCCCATAAACAAAAGAGGATATGACTTTGGGAAAAATTGGAAGACACGGGTCTTTTTTTTTAGTCTTTTATCACGTAGTGGTGTCCGTATATGGTTATTTTGCCATGACTTAAAAAATTACACACAGTGTTATATACAAAATTATTTCAATTCAAATTACAAGAAATTGAAAAATTGTCGACATATTGTGTGTGTGTGTGTAGGCATTTTGCAGAAAAAATAAAAAACTGAAATTATTTCAAATAACTTTACACAATTTTTAGTTTTACGGATCTGTAACTAAAATTTGAACATTTATTTTTAACTTACTATTCAGTTGCTATAGTGGATTAGTTAGTTTTTTAAACAATATTTAAAAATAAATATCAAGAAACATTTCATTTAAGTGTTTAATCATTTATATTAAATTACATTTTCAGTAAATTTAAACTACAAACTATTTTGGGTGTATTTCTACATGTATTGGTTTTGGTCTCATGGTACACCTTAATGGGGAACTTTGTGGGAGTAGGGAAAGCATACAATATAACAATTGAAAATGAACATGTAAATTAGTATAAGACAAAAACTTTTTTTTTTGGAAAATTTCCTTGTATTGTTGAGATTATCGTAGTATTAGGTCTAAGAGTTACTTGTTTGCAAAGTTAAGACAAATCGGACAGCTTTAACACGTGAAGCCCCGCTGCCAAATTTTTCGAGTTTAGAAAATTTTCATAAATTGTTTAATAAAAATATATCCTGCAACACATCATTTTTTATTAATTTACGCATGCACACTTTTGTAACTTTGGAAATCGGAAAACGATTTTCGAGATATTGCAATTCGATTTTTCACTAAAAATGGCATCTTTTTCCTCTATTTTAAAAATTTTGTAAAAGTTTTCGTAAAATTTTTTGTTTTTGCACTCAAATACTATACAGAATATGCCTTCATATGATCATAACTATGTCTGAAACTAGAGATGATGTATCACAAAACAGAATGAGGTTATGTATGGAACAATATATAGTGCAGATGGCCACCGCGGCTTTGCTGGCATGCACGCGATCTTTTAATGAAATTTTCAATGACCGATTTGCATGAATGCTGCGGTATTTCATTAATGCAGCGTCCAATTTCCTCTTTTAAGGCTTGAGTCGTCGTCGGTTTATTCGCGTAAACCATCGACTTCAAAAACCCAAAAGAAAAAAATCTAGTGGTGTTAAATCGCACGATCTAGGCGGCCAATTCTGATCTCCAAAACGCGAAATAACACGACCGGGAAATGACTGATGCAGCAATTGAATTGTTTCTCTGGCTGTATGACATGTGGCACCGTCTTGTTGGAACCACATGCCCTCCACATTCATTTCTTCAATTCTAGGCAAGAAAAAACTGGTTATCATTTCACGATACCGAACACCATTGACTGTTTGCGCTTGACCAATGATTCCAATGATTCCTCCAGCCCAAAAACCACACCACACAGTTACACGTTGAGGATGCATTTGCTTCTCGTGAATTACTCGAGGATTTTCCTCACCCCAAATGCGACAATTCTGCCTATTGACGAAGCCATCAAGATGAAAATGGGCCTCGTCACTGAAGATGATTTTATCGGCAAAATCAGCATTTTCATGTTGTCTCTCCAATACCCAATTAACGAACGCCCTGCGTTGTTCATTCGTGTAGCGCTCCATTTTTACTAACCTCGTACCTTCTACTAGCAAACAATAACAATTGTTCAAATGTGAAACAATGACACTTCGAATGTTGCCAGATTTAAAAATTGCGTTCTTCTTGGGACACCCTTTATTAGAGGTTTTTAGTAATACGATTTTTTCTTAAATTTCGTACCACAAAACTATTGGACCCAGTGCTTTAATAATCAAAACATTAATAACAAAAGTTAAGGTATATATTCCTTCAATAATCATGTTTATAAAATTGAAAAGCATAACAATTTTACGCTGCAAATTTTCTGTTTTTCCGAGACATTTGTAGGTCAATTTGCAATTTATCCCTTAACCAATATTGACATAATTATGAGGAAATGAAAAGCGTTTTGTCTATTTTGCTAGAGCCAAAATAAAAAATTTAGGATAATTTAAAAAAAAAAATGTAGCAAATAAAATCGCAATACCTCGAAAACTCTTACTTCAATTAAAATTTTTTTTTATATCTTCGTGCTAATCATTCTAAAGTAAATGAAAAATGATGTGTCAGACATATTATTATTAAAGCAGTTTGAGAAAATTTTACAAAAATCGATAACTTTTTTCGTGGGGTGCCACTGTTCGATGACTTAAGATTTTTCTCAAATTCGCACTATCTAACTTTTATACCTAGTTCTGCAATAATGCTGTAATAATGGATAAAAATCGCAAGTTGAAAAATGCCGCTCTAACGTTCATATACATAAATTTTCAAATATATTTTTTTGAATCTGTTTAATTTGAAGTTTACGTTGGTAATCCCTTAAAAAGACATGTGCGGTGTTTTCAAACAAATGAACAGATTTTATAAATATTTGGTAGATTAATAATTAAACTGTTAGGAATTGGCAAATAAAAATTTAATATAAACATTAAATTTTTTTTAAAAGTTTTTAATAAAAAAATGGAAAATTAAAAAGAAGAAGAGGGATTGTAGCAATATTCCTTGTGTAAAATCCCTATATAACTAACTTACACTGTGTGAAGTTCGATTAATGTGAATCATTTCTCTAATATATTAATTAAACTAAAATTGTTAGCTAGTCACTGATGTGTATAATGATCATCAATAAGTATTATTATGGGATCTAATATCTATATTTATAAGACTGATTTACGAACAAATTTAGCGTGAGGTAAGTTTCTAAAAATGGAACTGTTGTGTTGACGGAGTTGTACTTCTGAGATTATATATGCAAGTACAAAAAAAACACCGCGTATTGTATAAACATAATTTTAATCACAACAAAATTCGACCTGACGATCGATCAGTGCACTAAAGCGCTTTGTGTAACATGTAGTGCGAGTGCATGTGCCATTAGAAATCAGTTTATCTGTACCACGGTCAGTGATTGCACAGAAAATTTCATATAGACGCAATCAAACAAATAAAAACATAACAAATATTCCATTATTCAAAAAAAAAAAAAACAGGGTCACTGTCGAAAGTTCAATACCAGAAACTGAGCAGTCTGATTCAGAACATTGAAAATTTCCAATATAGTTATGATTTTTCTAAAATACACTCATTCTTCTCTACCACGCCTTTCACAAATTTACTTTTGTTTACACCGCACGAACCTTGGTATACATAAAGATATAAAATTATATCTAATTATATCAAATTAGCAAATTATATCTAATTGCATCACTTTAAATTAATTTAGATACAATTAGCAGTGATTTAATACATTCTTATTCGAACTTAGCATTCAACCGATTATATCAAATTATACGCAATACCTTATGCTTATGTCTACGGCAACCAAAAATAAGCTACACAGAAAAAGGAATTAGTAACTCAAATAAAAACAATATTAAATTAAATAGAATTAGCTTTGAAATCTAACAAAGTTTGTTTTCTATTTAAAATAAATATTCTTCTATTTATTTTTAAAATGCGTAAATAGCATATATAATGTTACAATATTAATCTAAATATCACTTAAAACTTGGTAGTATTTTTATCTGTGTATTTTCTTTCATATTGCCCGAATCATCACCATTTAAATCGCATTAGAATGGTACGTTACTCTAATTTTATACTAAGAATTAGAATTTTGTGTTCAGCGTTAATAGAATTGCATTTTATATGTAGAATATTTCCAAAATGCATTTTTCTAAAGTCTATTAAAAAAAAAAGAATGCATATTTGCAAAATATGGAATTTTAAACATGCACTTTTCAGAATCCTTAACAATTTTCAATGATTTTTTGAAAAAAAGCTCATAAAACTTTTACATAGGAAAAACAAACAATTTGTTACTTTATTTTTCAGGTTTATTAAGATTAAATTTCAAAATGTAATATTAAGGAGCCCTTTAAGAGTCTCTGTTTTAAAAACTATACATTAAATTTTGTGGATTTTTCTGCAGGTGAAAGATAAAAGAATTTATTGAAATATTCTCTTTTTAAAATTTTAATTTGTAATCCTTTTCAGCACAAGTTTGCCATCGAATATCAGATTTTTATAGAGGGAACCGTGATGTAGAAACGATTAAAAAATAAATTTTAAAAACTTAATATTTAAGTAGATTCGTTTATCTTTCATGTAGAGAAGAAATCTTAAAAATTAAGTGTATAGTTTTTAAAGAGAAGTATTTAAACGGCTCCTTAGCTCAACATTTTTAAATTTAATCTTTTTAATTTAAAGCCCTTTGTGACATCCTTCCTTACAGCCATTCCACTTACGTCCTTGGTACAGTTGCACCACTATGTATTTTATATTTAAAATATGGTCCATTATTTTGAAAACACAAAAGATGTTAAGTTTATGAATGCTTTGCATCACAAAGATCTTATTATATATATATATTTTTTTTTTATTATAAAAGTAAAAAATCAAAAGTACTCAGTAAAATGGTGAAATTCAAATAACAGGTTGCAGAACAAATGTATTATAACAAGTTCTAATTTCTGTTCTACAACCGATTCTTTTTATATTGTTTCGGGGGGGGCTTTTCGATTTTTTATTTTGATTATATATTTTTTTTTGTTTGCACACTAACAGCTTTTTTTTTTTTTTTTTTTTTGCTAGATTTTTACCTACACGTAATGGGCAATCATGTATTGATAATAGAAATCGCTTTCTCAGGTCGTTTTGAAACAAAAACCTCCCGCATAAAGTGCATTTCCTTAAAATGCACTTTTCATTTTTTCCTTATTGTGTTCATTACTTTGTCTATATAATATACAATCCGCCAAAACACGTCAAATTTGAAAACGTTCGTGTACTTTAAGTTGGATATGCATCGTTTTTGTCTAATTACGTTAAATTTTTAGCTAAATATTAATTTTTAGTTTAATAAAAAAAAAAGGATTATGCGGAAAACTTTTTGAAAACCGCGAAAATAAAATTGCGTTACTTTATATTTTTATGTGCTAATATACGTCTAGGGAAGCTAACCCGATTAAAATTAATATGATGCTTTATATAATCATACGAAATTTACTATGAGTCTTAATACAGTTTTGTCCGAGAAATGGGCATAATAACTAAATAACTACCGATTAGTGACGCGATACAATTTAATACGATTTTATATAGCGGTATAAATTTATATCTGAACTGATACTGATATATACAAAATAAGCTATAGTTGTATCCGGTTTTTGATTTTAAATTGTCATGAAAATCTGAAATATCTGTTAATCCTTCTAGACTTTAGCCACTTGCAAAAGGTTTACAACTTTATAATTTGTAACAAATTCCACAGCATTTGGAAATTTTATTATATTCAAAAATAAAAAATAGTATAATGAAAATAAAGATTTTGTGGAATTTATTACCTTCACCATTGAATAACAAACACGGAAAAAAAGTTGAAACTAAATTTATAGTTTTAGATTGAAAAAAATCTTAGACTAAATTAAGAACTCATAATGTTACAAATGAAACAAATTTTTTTATTTAAGGGTTAAGAAGCAGAAAGAAACCTTTTCAAAAGACAAAAATTGGGGTAAATTTTGTGTATAAAATTATACACAAAATGATGCAATTAATTGATGTAATACATATTTACATCCAAAATATAATTGACAAATTTTCTAGTGTGACTCTGCATGGGGTAATATACAATTTTATCTAAAATAAAATTGTGTTTTTTTTAAATATGATATTATGATATTATTGCGATATCAAAATATATTTTATTTTGCAATGTCTACAAAAAAAAACTACATCGTTATAACACAAAGACTGGTTTAGCTGCTTGATTTTAAAATGTCACATTTCAAGGAACGCCGACCGAAATTTGTTTACATTTAGTCTACAAAAAAAATTGAGAAAAATTGAGTCACATTGGACCACGTTAACACATTATGCATATCGATCAAGTTTGAGGCTTTAAATTTGTTTCAAAAAATTAAAAAAAATATGGTCTCTGTGTGAGCAACACGAGTCGCTTTAATGGATTTTGAGATATCGTAGTATATATCGTAAAAAAAATATGGAAAACTATGTTACCAAATGCGTGCGTAGCAAACCAAATTTAAATAAAAAGATTGCACTGTAAGTAAAGTAACGACTTTTACGGCCACAAGCAAACTTAATTTTGAGTCTTAGTGGTATCTCCATTTTCAAAAGATATGTCAAAATACACAGAAAAAATTATTGTCAAAAAATTTTTAATTAAACTTTTGTTCGATTTCAAACTTACTTTAAATTAACTGTTTAATTGAAATGAATTTGGTATATAAAAAATTTTCAGTTTTTATATCGTATAATAACAACATTGAAACAAATGCAAAAATTTTAAAAATGGCCAAAATTAAAAAAATCGTTTAAAGTATAAAATTCGCGTTTCTTTAATTTTGGTGATTTTTTTAAATTTTTCGAATTTTGGGGTTTATTTTGGGAGTTTTTTAAATTGTCTGCAATTTTGAGGATTGTTTTTTAAGTTTTGGCAATTTTTTTTTTAAATTTTGCGATTTTTTCAAATGGTCTCGATTTTTTTAATTTTGGGCGATTTTTTTTACAATTTTGGTGATTTTTTTAAAATTTTGTAATTTTTCCCAATAGTAAACAATATTCAATTAAATTTTTAATAGGTGTGAATAAAACTATGTATATGTAATTGAAAATAATAATAATTAGATACAAATTATTTTAGTTGTTACTACAATTGCATCAACACGACCGAATTCAGTTAAACTTTTGCTGAATCAACAAATATATTAATTAAAACTCAATTTTAGTTTTTTCTGTGTAGACATATTTAATTTTTAGTTTGCATTGTCTCAAAGAATTTTTTCATTTTATTTTAAGTCAAAGACTTCGAAATCTCTTATGAAATGATTTTATTTAGTGCTTTTTGTCGAAAATCAACTCTAACAATGATAGCCGCCCATTTGCAGGCGATGTTTTCTAACGAAATTTTAAGATTCGAACCATATAAATCTATTTCCTATTTGATCCAAGTCAAAAATAAATATTTTTATATTAAATTTATCAACAACATTGTAACTTTCTAACGAATTGTATTAAGTTTTTAAATTTGTCAACTCATTTCTAGCTAGCTACGTGCCTGGGTTCTTTAATTCCAAACTGGAACAGGTTGATTTAGACCCGGTTCCAGAACCAGTTACAGAACTGGTTCTGGGACAGTGGAGCCTTATACTTTGACTCCCAGGAACCTGTTCTAGAACCGGTTCCATGTAATCGGTGATGAAATAAGCTATTCTATACCTGGTTGAAAGAAAATCTAATCTAAAAATGTTTTCTAGGTAGAAATTCATAAAGCACAGAATAAAAGTTTAAAAAATAAAAGTATAAAATAGTGAAAGTAGTAACTTATTCGCAAGTTTTGCATATATGTTGGACGATACTATGCTGAGCACATACAGGTTCACTACATTTCGAGCACGTCTTCCGTGTTTGATATATTTTTTATCGTGAATGACACAAAGCTTACAGCAGCTCCTTTAGTGATTTTTGGAGCCATAATGTTTTTTATTGTTTACACGACGATCTAATTCTTTTGGAACAAGCTCCTTGAAAGGCGAATGTACGCTTTCACTCCGTGCGTCCTTTTTATTAGATGGATGAAAAGTTGTAATATATACAATATGCGTAGCTGGGGCAGTTACGTCTTAAATGTTAAAGAAAAACGAGTAGGGGCCAGCGTAGAGTTCTACGCTTGCAGGTGTATGTTCCAAGCATTTGATCCATATTTATTTTAAAAATATATGTACTCTTTTGAGTACCCTCGTGTGCTCATATCATAGTGTAATTTGGAAAGCAGTATACGCATTTTTTTTTTTTTTTTGTTGCGTATATAACTGACCAAGGAGTGTCGTTGTTGTCAGCAGTGTGGAAACCAAATATTGATGATTGTACATTACGGCGTCTGTTTAATCGGAATTCTTCTGGAACGCAAGTTTTATTTTTCTGTAAAACTCCCACATATGCTAAACCGTTGGACATTCGATTTTGCACAGTGGAAGTGCTGTAAAAAAAAATATCACTCACAACTGTTCGAACCGTATTGTAATACCGGTGAACTTAACGTTTCACAACAATCTCTCCAACATTTGTGTGTTGCTGAGCTCCTGGTGGTTTGCCGATATATAGTTCTCTTTGTAATGGAAATTTAGTTATCGCAAAAAAATTTAAATTCTCCAGCGGAGAAATAAACAAATAAGTAATAAAATACTCACTGATTCTCAGAAAAAACGTAAAAAACACTCTAGCACAGCAAAATCTCAATTTAGACTAAATGGTAACACATTGCGAAAATTAAATTTCTCTAACGGACAAATAAACAAGTTAGAAATAAATAATTCAAGGATTCTCAGTAAAAACGTACAATTATGCTAGCAATATTCATACATTTTCCATACAAATATGCTAGTGGTACAATTGTACCAATAATGGCAACGAAGGCATAGATGTACTATTGCCACGACTATCAATGTACATGTACACATAAACAAATGTCATCATTTCGTTCTAAAATTTATGTAAAGTTTCCTAAAGTCTTAACTTTTTAGGTGCAAAAATAATAATTCGTTTACAAAATCCGAATTGGTACAACTGTACAAGTATGTCACACAAGAGTTAACAAATTGTTGTTTTTTCTTTGGAAACATGATGCAATCTTTTTTCAATAAATCCTTAATAATAGATAATAATAGAATAATAATAGAAAATAAAAGTGTTGTTTTTTAAAAAATTCCATATTTTAGAAATATGCATATTTTTTAACCCGAGAGTGGTCCATTTTTGAAAAAAAAATGCATTTTAAAAAGAAATTGTGAAAAATGCAATTATTTTTAACGCTGTAAAAAAGAGATTAATTCCGCACTAAAAAAGTAGGGGAGTATACCATTCGGTGGCAATTTAAATGGTTGATAAGCCGATGACTATTAAATAAAATGCGAATACTAACATTTTCACACTTTTTTGCATTTTTCTTGTTGTTCAAAAAAATAAATTGCTCAGAAAACCGTTTATTTTTCGAAAATTTGATAAGCTAAAAAACTCCAATTTTTAAGTGGCTCCATAGAGTTTCTAAATGCAAAATTTTATTGAAATTTGAACACCGAAGGTCAGAAAATGACATTTTTAGCCGGTCTTTTGAAGAACGGCCGATATTTATTTTGAAAACAATTAATTGAAAAACTGTATGTTGGAATCAAGCCGTTAATTTTGTACATGAATTATGACAAGATATGAAAAACCCTGCATAGACCACACATATTTATATGCCTGCTAATAAGTAAATATAATTTCTGGTTTTCGAGGACGTGTCACCTTCTACTGAAATTATTTAATTAAGTTTTAAAATCAAAAAAAGTTTTTTTTTTCTTATTAAGACTTCGTTTACAAAAAGTTTACTTTGTGTAACTATTAAAAATTTTATAATGCTTTGTTTTTTTACACACAAAATAAACTATTCATAGAATTTAATGACCAGTGCTAAAAAGTTTTACAATTATTTCCATAAAAGTTATACTTTGTGTTGTTTTACTTTCCAAAGGTTGTAACAAGTTATTTTTAGGATAACTAAGATTTTATATTTTTGTAATATTTTTTTTTTTTTTTTTTTTTTAAGAGAAGCATCACTCAGGAAATTTTCCTATAATTACTGTGTTGCTTTCTTTGGAAAAGGGCTAGTGCGAGATAAAAGGTGGTGAAAGATGAAGGACTTCAAACATGGCAACACTGTAATTGCGCGAGATGAGAAGTCTTAGAACAGTTGTTGCTCGCCACCTGTTGTAGAGTTGACGAATTTATTGAAGCTTTTTGTTTCATAGCCCTGATTTATTAGTTTTACTTCGGTGGGGTTAAGTGCTTATGGGAACACCGAAGGTGGGCGCAGTGATACATATAAGTGATAGAAAACTCATACATATTTTTGTTTTTTTTTTCTAATTTATGTTGTCGTCACCGGGAATCGAACCCGGGACCATCTGTGTAACAGTCCAACGCGCTAACCATTACACCACAACAATCTCCACATTGGGTGACTTCTTAGGGAACAAATATTACAATATTGTAATATTTGTTCCCTGAAGATATTGTAATATTTGTTCCCTGAAGAAGTCACCCAATGTGAAGACGAAATATTGGAAATAAATAATTAATAAATAAATGATCTTAAGCTTGTTTAAACTAAGAGAAGAAAGAAAAAAATTAACTAAAATTAACTAACCTGTTATAATTCTACTGTCAAATGTTGAGCAAGTTCTGTCAGTTACTTTGTGTTTAACAGCTGTTCAAAACATAAAACCTCGTGGATTTTATTTAAATAGAAAAAAGTGAATTCTGAGTGCTCATTAAACATTATTTTTTTGCGAAAAAAAACCGTCAATCAAACCAAGAAAAAAGCTTGATAATACTATGGGGACTCTGCACAATCGATTTCAATGGCAAAAAAGTAGTTTACTGACTTTCGTTGTGGTCACACAAGTACAAATGACGCTGAACGTTCTGGACGGCCAAATATCGAAAAAATCCACGATATGGTGTTGGCCTATCGAAGAGTAAAAGAGCGTGAGATTGTTGATGCCATAGGCATATCATATGGCAGTGCAGTTTCGATTTTAAATGATCAGTTGGGTTTAAGAAAGCTGTCTGCAGATGGGTGCCGCCTTTGACCTCAATTGATCATAAATAATTGTGGCCCTTAAGGTGATGGCAACAGTTTTTTGGTATGCACGCAGGATAATCCACATCGGTTATATTCAAAAGACAAATTGTGAATTTTTTTTTTTAAATAAATATTCAGCGGGGCAAACTGTAATAAGGAAAACTAGCACTTAACACGTATTTGTCACACAACGGTAACATTCAATGCTACAAGCAAAGAGAATAAGAATATAAAAATATAAGCTAAACTCGCAAACGCCACTCAAAAAAAAAAAGCAGTAGCCATGCGAACAATAGAGTAGACAGTTGTTGTTCAAGCTATTATACTGGTAGACTGAACAATGGACTGAGTTGTTTTGAGTTTAATTCTCAGAGTTATATAGTTAATAAGTGTAAGAATATATGAGTGTGTTACTAAAATGAACGATATGTATGTGGCATATGCGTGCATATTATATAGAATCGCGATATTTCTGAAATGGTGACCCTTAAAAAAAAGTGTAACAATATTTTTCAACAAAAACATGTACTCTACACAAAATACATAAATACTGCTGACTTTATTACTAGAGATGTCACGAATAATTTGTTACTATTCGGTATTAGACCTACTCGTATTTTGCATGTTTTGATCATTCGGCCCTAATATCGTTAGAAGCATTATTCAGCAGAGTTATTCAGTTAAAATAAACAGCTTAAAACCTGTCATAGAACTTGTGTCTTTAATATGCCAAACAAAACTGCACATACTAATTTAAGATGATTTTTTAACAAGTTTAATTTCGTCTATATCTAACTTACAGTGTACCTTTATATCAAATTTTATGAAAATTAATATAAGATTCGATATTCGAATACACTATTTTTGACATCTCTAGTTAACACACAAACAAGGTATAATTAGAAATAGTCGATTGATATTACTGAAGTTTTTTTTTTTTAATTTATGAAGTTATATATAATTTGATACAATTGTTGAGAAAAACTAGGAAACTGTTTTTATCAACTCCTATCCAATAATACTAAATTGTATCTAATAATTGTATAATAGAATGCATG
Organism: Delia radicum; assembly: GCA_021234595.1. NCBI lineage: Eukaryota > Metazoa > Arthropoda > Insecta > Diptera > Anthomyiidae > Delia > Delia radicum. Next base: position 66,234,808 of record CM037853.1, read on the forward strand.
CAATTATATATAATACACAAAAATTGTATGGGGACAAAAATTTGGATGTAATTGTATCTATATACATCAAATTGTACAAAATTTGTATCTAGTTGCATCAAATTCAATCTAATTCGATACGACTGTATCGAATTCTATACAATTTTATTTGTTTTATATACAATTTCACAATTTTTCGGCTCGAATTTCATATCATTACATATCTAATTTTATATAATTTAATGTTCCTTGGAAATAAAGGGTCCCGCCAAATAACTTTTTTTTTTTTAAAATACTATAAAAAAACTACTGAATATTTTCTCAAATTTCTTTTTTTATTTGAAAGTACAATCCTTCGGTTAATAATGGTTAAATGGCTTGCCTCGGCTGGCCATGCAGTAGCCTACACGAAAAAATATTCTGTAGTTTTCTTTTTATTATTTGGCGGACCATTTATTTGATTTACCCGCCGTTCAACAAAATCAGAAAAATTGTCGTTCCGACATATCATTTATAAGTTAATTTTAGATCCCAGATCCTGAATATGAACTAAGAATTTTTAAGTCAGATACAGTTAAAGAAATATTTAAAAAAATCTTTTTGGAAGAAAATTTTAATTTTTGAGAAACTGTTTGCAAAATATACAAAATGAAAATAATATTACCACTTTTTTGCAACATTCGAATATGATTTGATTTGATATATTCCACATTTGGAAAGATGCATAAAATTCGCTATGCATGTACTTTAAATTTCTTTTAATATTTCGATTATCGACGATCGCAAAAAGGAAGATCCAAAATTTGAATATGTACTCCACGGGTTACTTAATTTATGAAAACTGTCGAATACTTCTCGATTAAGGAAAAAAATAGTCTGTGACAAATAATAACTAATAAAATGCAGATAAAAATATTCCATATGTTTTAAATCAATACAAACCAAGTTCTAGACAATTAAAGTGCGTTTCGTAAAAAAATATCGATTATAATTTGCTGTTAAACAACGTAATTTTTAAAATTTGGTCATAGTTAATACATACAAAATTATTTTTAATAAAATAGTTATAAAAATTACATTTTAGATTGAATGTTCTGAAAATTACGATATAAATTGATGGATTTTAAGATGAAATGAGTGTAAATTAACATCATGTGCTAAAAATTTGCATATTGTATAAAGGAATTTAATAATATTCACAAAAAGTAAAAACTAGTAATTTTTTCACTTTAATTGCAAGGATCCTACATCCTTCACCCAAGCACAATTTATTGATAGGGTTTTTAATGCTCAAAGTCCATGCTTCAAAAATCTATTAAAAGTTAATCGTAATTTAGTTGGGTATATCAATTACTAAGAGATTTAAAAAAAAAAACTTGATTTTTGGTAAAAGTTAAATTCGCGAATATTTCAAAAACCGGAGCTGATATTAAAAAATCTATCAAATTGATAAGTCGCATTTCCGATGCATTTTAGTATTTAACTGTGTTTTTAATAAATAAAATAGTGCTCCCCGTATTCTAATTGATAGCGTGCTGGCTTATCAGTGCGGGGGTCGTGGTTCGATTCCCACCAGAGGCACTGGTCAGTTTTCGCTACAGCGTGCCGAAAGACAGAGTAGCTAGTGCCTCGGTTAGGGTAATAGGATATAATTTGTTATTATATGATATTTAATAAATAAAATAAAAAAAAATAAATAAAAATGTTTCCAATATGATTATTTTTCTCGCTTTTAGATTTTTGCTTTTCCCGTTTTTGATAACTATTAAAAAATATCGTGATCCCACTGTATTATAACTTTCGCAATAACTACTAGTTTTAATTTTCTCTGTGCACAACTAAAAACATTTTCATTACATAATATATTTTTAGCGGGAATTTTGAAGTTTTCTACTCGTTTACTTTAATGTTCAAAATAATGAAATTTTCCATAAAGCTGAGGGTATGAAAAGGATTATTACTTATGTCGGAAAGTATTAAACATCAACTGTAGTTATCTGATATAAAATTAATTATAGCAACATGTATTGCATTGAAACTGCATACTACTACACTCAATAATAAAAATGTCTGTAAAAGAAAGAAAAAATCTGTAAATGTTTCTGAAATTTGCTAATATTAGGCCAGCAGATCGTTTTGCGAATTTCAGCTAAACGTGACTATAATTTTCTAGTAAAGTAAACGTAGTAAACAAATAAGTAAAAGTTACAAATATTTAGTAAAATTTTAGTAAACTCTTAATGGAAACCGATTTGCTGAAATCAAGCAAATTTTGTACTAAATATTAGTAATATTAGTTAATTTATTTTAGTAGACAAAATTAGTACTAAATAATAGTGAAATTTTTGCAAAATTAAAATGAAAATAAAACTGCTGAAATCAGCAAAAAATTGCTAGATATAGTAAATTTTTCTATGAATTTGTTTAAATAAATTACAGAAATGTTTCGATATGTTGCCTTTAAGCAGGCGCGGTTTCAAGGGAGGGATGGGTAATTTAGACAAAACACGCATATATTGTGAATGCTAAACTTTTTATTGAAAAATAATATTCGCCGTAAGAAAAAATAATATTCGCACAGAGAAAAATTTAGCTTATTGCCAACTGAAATTTTTTTATCAGGACTCAAATTCGAATATTACAAATTTCAGTCATTTGGTTCAACTAAACATTAGTTTCACAACAAAATTCGCATAATTCAACTGAATTTTAGTTACAACACCCAAAATATTCAGAAATCTAATGTAAATATCGTTGTAACTAGCTGAATTTATAAGTTGTTACCATTAAAATACATTTTTCAATTCGGTTTGTCACTTTATTTCTTTGTGTGTAACTAAAGAAGAAAACTATATTAAAAAAAAAAGGTTGCCCCGGCAGTTGGTAGCATGCCTGCTTATCAGTGCGGGGGTTATGGGTCCGATTCCCACCAGAGGCACTGGTCTGTAGCTGGTGCTCGGTTAGGGTAATAGGATATAATTTGTCATTATATGATTATTAAATTAATAAAAAAAAAAAGAATATTATTAAAAAAAATACTTTATAAATGTGTTTTAAAAAACTATATATAAATTATACCAGCTGTTTTGCCCATAAAAGTTATTTTTTGTGAATATTTTGGTGTTACTTAAAATTACGAAATTTATTTGTAAGTGTGTATGGATGGGATCTGTGACAGAATGGGGAATGGGACGCTGAATACCATTATAGCCGATGTGAAAATCAAAAACACCAACAATTTATTTTCTCAATACAATGTATTTATTTAATGTAACGAACAAAATTCATTGCTTGATGTGCTGAAAGTTAAACATAAATTAAAAAATTAATATATTTTTTATCCTAAAGTATGAAAATAAAGCAAAGAAAATCAATATTCATATCGAAGAACAATTGAGTGTACGATATTTTTTTGTCAGTCCGTCTTTAGCCAACTCAAATAAGCTCAATGGTTGGCCCACGCGAGAAACATGCGACGTGGTACACTTGTCTTTTGATTTTGAACGTGGAATTGAATTGTTCACTATTTGCCGCAGTATTGCGAAACTGTTTCTCCGTACGAAGTAATTTGAAAGCATGAATTGCATGTGCGAATGGACTTCAGAAACATGTTTGAATCTGGATCCGTACCTATGAGCAAGCCGTTCAATGGTTCTGGTGGTGTTTCAATTTCTGGTAGTTGCACTTTTACTGAAGCTCAATACATCCCGGCAGACTCTGGTTTGAATTTGAAGACATGGCAGTGGTGACATCCTTTGTCCATAGCACCAATCAGGACTTTTGGTTGAGCGGAATATTCAATGTTTGTAATGGACGTAAATGCTCGATGTACTTGTTGGCGTTGTTATTGGTCATTGCTCTGCGTGTGTTAAATAAGAACCGGCACGCTTGTTTCCGTTAAAATTGTCGCTGTTTATTTCGTTAAGCTCGTGCCTCTTGGGATTGAGATTCACGGAATACCGTCATGCTCACACACACGTTTCGTTATCTTGTTGGATTTGTTCGTCTGTTCTTTGTGCTCTATTATATGGCAAATTTAGAAATTAACATTTTTATATATAACAAATTAGGGTAAATAAGAATTTTAGATATATGGAAGAAATGGGAATAGAAGTGGGCGTTGTCCATCAAAAAGTATTGTATGACCTTGCCCAGGTTAACTGCAGTATATGTTTAAAATTTCAGCAAATTCGTTGAGAAATGTAGTTTTGTATAAAGATCATTTGTGGTGAAATATTAAAATTTGATTTTGACAAATTTTAAATTTGATTTTTGGTGTACCTACCAAATACACATAAAAAATTTAATAAAAATCGGTTAAGTTAGTTTCGTAGGAGTTCAAACACAAACACTGGGACAAGAGAATTTTATGTATAAGATGATTATTCAGTCATATTCCACCTGCACAAGGTTTTACATATTTTGTAAGAATCAGAAGAATACATTGCACGCAGAAGAGAAGCAAGTTTGCCATTTTAGCTGCTTTCCGGCTTTTGTACAATTACATAAAAGGAAATTATTAAAACATTAAAAAGAGTAGACCTGAACGAAAACAAAATCAATCATTTAAAAAATGTAACCTCCCAGCAAAAAATTTCCAAAAAGGTAAGCGGGTTTGTAATCAAGCATTTTGGGCAGAACGCATTCCTTACTAGATTACCTACTCGATTCTTTAAACAGGGCGTGAGACTAAAATAATTGATTCTTTAGAATTGATTATTTTTTTTACCGAAGAACCATTTACTTTATATTTTTAAGAACTACATACATTTTTTAATAAAGAAATAGTTCCATTGTAAAAACTACAAAGTACTTACACAAAAAAAAAATAAGTAAATAGTTCCCTAGAAAAAATAAGAAGTACTTACATTTAAAAAAAGAAGTAGTTCCATAAGTAAATTCAAGTTTTACTCACACGTGATTCTCCTAGGTCACTCAAATATAACGATCAAAACTCATACGGAAATAAAATCCTAAAAAGTGAAACATCGAATTGTTATGATAACATGGGTTTGTCATAATTTTGGATCTATAAACACACGAAAATATAAATTTTTCAAAAAAAAGAACAATTCAAAATTGAAAAACAAAAATATGACTCACGCACAATCACCCTCGAAAATTTTTTACACTCACTCACGATAACGTCAGTAATTTCAACTTCCACTCACAATTTTCTGCTTACGTTGCGCTTCCCTAATTATACTTAACCACAGTTTAACCAAAATTAGGCAACATGCAGTTTCTGTTTTAGTATTATTTTCCTGCAAATAAAAATTTGTTTGAAAAAATATATGAGATAAATTCTTTAAAATTGTATAACTTCTTTTTTTCAAAATTAGGAACTACTTCCAATAACGTCCTTTTATTAAGAAAAAGTACACCTAATTCTGTTTTTACGCGATAGATACGTTCCTCGAAAACTCGCGTAAAAAAAAATCGCGTAAAAAAACATAGTGTATCCATATAAAACGAGGGATAGGTTCCACATGTTAAATATCAGCTAAAATAAGACGAATAAAGTATGTATAATTCAATTCACATATTTTATTTTAACAAAAAATTAACCAAAAATAATAGAAAAAAATAGTTCATTTAAAAAACACATTATAAAAATCATAAACTTAAAAACTAGAATAAAAATAAATTTTTAATCAGCGTCAATTTCTGATAGTATTCGCAATCGTTTACGATAGACTTCAACATCACTTTCATCACTAGAATTAGACCGCGTTAAATCAAATAAAACCGCGTAAAAACAGAACTTAATAATTTTGTGAAATCGCGTTAAATCAAATTCGCGTAAAAAAAGGTAAATTGTGTAGATTTTATTCGACCTTTTGTTTTAAAAAACGTCGCGTAAAAACAGAATTTGGTGTATATGATTACTTCTTGAGTACAAAAAGTTATACATATAAGTTAATAACATTGTTATTTTCTTTAAGTAAATAATTACTTTGTTATTGAGTTCATGCTTTCTGGTTTAAATTTAAAGAATTGATTGCAATACTACTTGCTTTTTTGACTCTATCGTTGGAATGAGTTTGGTATTGCAGTTACTAAATTTGGCAATGAGATATGTAAGCAAGTGTGGGCATCACCTTCTTTTTGGAATGTGTAATTTTTTCCTGGGCTTTAATGACAAGCATAGATATCAAAAATATATTTCAGCAACTATTTCCATTTTCGTTTATTATAAAAGTTTTTAGATTTTTTTCGTAACAAATACTTTTAAAAATTTCCCAATACCTTATTTCAAAATTATTTAAAAATTAATTTGAAAGGTCGAAGAAAATTAAAAACTAAATGAATTATTAAAAAAAGTTAAAATTGTGGCTCTGATTATATAAAATTCACAATTGCAAAATCAAAAAATTAACATATTTCAACATAGTTTTGTTAGAAATTATAGAGCAATATAATTTAATATTTAGTTTTTGGACTAAAATTGCTTGATTTTTTAATAAATACTCAACTTTTTAAATTTATGGGCGGTTTTGCATTTCTAGCGATTTTTATTTTGAGATCCAGCCATTTGTGTTGCAGAGTTGGCAACCTTAAAGAGAAGAAAAAAAGAGTAAAACTCACTTACGCACGAACAGCAACACAAACAATGGCGAATATTTATTTACATACATTATTTTTAAAAAGCCGTACTTTATCTTTTCTACTATTGAAAATATAGCATTTGACATAACAAAGATATATAAACTTGCTCTAGCGGGAAAAATGGGACAAAATATAACAATTTTTTTACATTTTGTTTGGATTTTTTGTATTAAAAATTTTTTATGTATATTTGGACAAAAAAAAATTCTCTCTGTGAAGTTAAACCCTTTTTATGTTCAGAATTTAAATTCAGATTTCTGAACGAAATATTTTTTTTTTTTTTTTTTTTTTTTTTTAATTGTTTATTTATTTACAAAATTTATACTTAAACTATTATAAACACTTGTTAACAATAACAATTTTTATATACAATGTCTCATAATCGAGCTCTCAAGTATTATTTATATAATAATAATTTGGTTTTTACAAAATGGTTATAATTTTTTTTTTTTTTAATCTTATTTACAATAAATAAATATATATCACCAGCTTTTTTGCAATGAAAATGAGTTTAAAAAAAACATTGCATATATATTATGGAGTGGGTTAAGAAGGGCTAGTGTCAAAGGATAAAAAGAAGGAAAATTATACTGTTTATTCAGAAAACCACCAAAAGTTTTTCGTATTAGATTTTTGTATAAATCTAAAATCTTTATTTGATATGCTAGTGCTATATCTCATATTTAAATGTTCTGAATTAATATTTACAGTTTTCATATTGGCACGTCTATAGTTATGGTAAAAGACCGGGATGCCATTTTCGTTTGAATAATTTTTTTGTTGTCAAGGTAAACAAAAGCCTCAGGTGGTACAAATCCCTTTTCCAAGGAATCAATTATATATTCATAATTTGTGTAATATGGGGCCATTATATTATTATTTTCTATACATTGGCTACACCTTAATATATTATTTCTGATAAGGTTTATTATAAAATTGTCTATTCTTATTATATTAGCATTATTATACAATTTCTTATTAGATATGTATTTTAGATATTCGCTTTGTGGAGACCTGTATAATGATGTACATGCTCTTAAACATTTTCTTTCAAAGACTCTAATCTTTTCCATGTTTGAAGGAGATATATTGAACCAAATTGGGCAACCATATGTTAGTATAGGTCTAATAAGGGATTGATACATTATAATTTTAATCTTAGGTTTAATGTATTTTGAATGAAATAATGGTCTATATATAAGAATGCTTTTCTTGCCTTTATAAGTAGTTCCTTGACATGGTGGTTAAAATACAAAAATTTGTCCAAGTATATACCTAAATATTTTACTACTTCCTTATTTGGAATGCTACAATTTGATAAATTTGATTTTATTCCAAACTGTTTCCAGTTTTTCCTTATATTTGAGTTACATTTATCAACTGGTGGTCTAAAAAGAATGGTTTCGCATTTTTGTACGTTGATTTTCATGTTCCAATTAATTGTATGCTGTTCAACTAAGTTGTAGATGTTTTGAAGATTCATATTTATTGCTTCTATTTTGTCATCAGAATGATATATAATAATATCATCCGCAAAAGATATGATATTATCCACTTTGTTTATCAGATCTAAAATGTATAAATTGAAAAGAATAGGAGAATTTACGGTTCCTTGCTGTAATCCATTAACAATCTTAAAGGATTTTGAGCTTTTCGAGTTTTGATAATAAACCATGAAGTCTTTATTGCTTATCATATTGTATATTAAAATAATTTGATGTATTGGGAATTTATATTGAAGCAATTTAAATATTAGGCCTGGAATCCACACACTGTCAAAGGCCTTTTCCATATCGATGAGGCACGCGCCTGTACAACTTTTTTTATGCCAGTTCCAATTAATATCGGAAGTAAGCTTATGTATAGCATTAACGGTCGAATGTTTGAATTTAAACCCGAACTGTTTTTCACTACTTATGTTTTTTATCATTACAGAATTTGTTAATATTACTATTGATGCACACTTCGAAAATTTTGCTGATATTAGGTAATAAGCTTATAGGTCGAAGATTTTTAGGATTATTCGGCTCTTTGTCTTTTTTTGGTAGTACCACAACCTTAGCTGTTTTCCAATTATTTGGAAAATATGAATTATTGAGCATATTATTGAATAATTTACAATAATTGTCTATCATTATTTGAGGAAGTTGTTTAAGTAATATATTTGGTATATTATCTACTCCTGATGATAGCTTATTTCTTAAACTAGAAAAAATGTATGATAAATTATTTTTAGTTATGAAAAAATTACATGCTTGTGTTTCATCTAAATTGTCTGAAAATTTTGTATCACTAAAATTAGTTAAAGTGGTTTTATTACTCTCGAATAACAACTTGGTTTCTAAAAAGCTATTGAAAGTCTCCCTAACCTGGGTATGCACAATGTTCTCTTGATCAATCTGCTTATGAGCATGAACTGACTCCAAAAACGCACCTATTGTATCTAACATGTGGACTTGATCATCTACTATATAATTATTAAAGCCATCCTTTTCTAAGCTAAGCGGGTTAATTCCAGCATTGATTAAAATATATTCAGAGTGCTCTGGAATTTTTATTTCCTGAAGATTTAATGGTGTGAATTTTTTGAAATTCTTTTTTATCTGACCAAACATGTTTTTGGAATCCTTAGGATCAATATCTGTTAGTTTTTCACGAATGCGACTGTTAATAATTATGGTAAAGTTTTCAGTTATAAGTTTCTTATCATTTTCAATTTAGCTTTTGCTATATTCAAACTTGCTTCAGAAAGGGTGTATTCTAGCCTATTGTGTCTTTTAATGATAGTAAGAATTTTGCTTTTTTTCTTTATATAACATTTTTATAGTTGAGTTGGTTATTCTTGTGAAGTTGTCTTTTGAAATTTTATACTTTGGAACTGTTTCATCTATTGATTTTGTGATTATATTACTTAGTCTGTCCAAATGATGATCTATTTCAGAGTTCGTTAGATTCCGATTGTTAGGAATATGTTCGTCTTGAATAATTTTTCGTGTAAGATTGTTTTGAAATTTTTTCCAGTTGGTCATTTTATAATTGTATTTAGATACGGCGTTATCTTTTAAGAATGTGAAATTTTGTTGTTCATTGTTTACAGAAGTGATTATTTGTACAGCATTATGGTCACTGTCGTAATCTAAGGTCTTAAGACAATTTAAGGTGTTGTTTTCGGTAACAATGTGTAATCTACAGTCCGCTATACACACATCTAAAAACGATCCCGTACGAGGGTATGATGGAAAACTTGAAGCATAAAACTTACATCTGTATCGTATTTCATTGTCTGCTAACCATTCTTTTAATAGACTTCCTTTTTGATTGTTAGCTGGGTTACCCCACTCTATATGTTTACAGTTAAGGTCTCCAGCTAAAATGTAATAATTGTTGTGATTTTCTAAGTCCATAGATTCGAAAAGCTTGTTAATTTCGGTTTTTAAGTGAGCATTATCATTGCCAGATGGATAATATGCTGAAATAATGAACAATATTTTATTTGTAGCTAAAGGAATTTTAATTATACATGTTTCCAAAGTATTAAATGATTTTATTACACTGTTTGTGTAAGAACTGTATTTAAAGTTATTTCTGATTAATATTGCTGTGCCGCCGGCTTGGGTTGCACCTTTTCTATCCTTTCGTATTAAATTAAAGTTTTCGAAATAGATTTTATGTTTAGGGTTAAGTTTAGTCTCGCTTAGGAGCACGATATCAGGATTATGTTCACTAATAAATTTGTGAAGGTCGTACCTTCTACTTATTAGTATTAGTGAATTAACGTTTATTTGAATTATTTTGAGTTTTTTTGAAATTGTTTGGTTGTTAGATGCCATTATACCTCAAGCATGGAAAATATTGTATCTATTCTAGATACTTGTAATGTTAATTGTTTTTGAAAGTTTATCAATTGGTTATTTACATTTATCATAAAATTTTTAATTTCTTGCAAAAACGAGTTAGTAATTAAATTATCTGGTTTATTTGTATCTACATTTGACATGTTATTGCCTCTAACTACATTTGCAAAGGAACATTCTGGATTAGTAAATAAATTCGTATTATAAGTTTTGTTTTCTGATAAGTTTTTTCTCTTAATATTAATTTTTGTTTGAGTTGTTTGTACTTTTCACAACCCTTATAAGAAGCAGGATGCCCATACTTGTTGCATAGCACACAGAACAACTTGTTTTTCTCTTCAGCTGGGACTTGTTGAATAGGACACTTTCCTCTTTCGTGGCTCGTGCTACACTTAACGCATCTTTTGGGAAGATAGCAATTGGCAGCACTATGAAAAAAAACCCTGGCAATTGCGGCATTGGGGTATTTCGGGACGCCTTACTTGTTCCCATTTGATACAACGGTATAAAAGGGTTTTAATATTTTTCAGCGCATTGATGCTGCTTTCCGGAGAAACTTGCACCAGAAACATTGGTAAATTAATTTTCTTTTCAACAGATAACTTCGTTGAGAAAGGACTAACTTTTATGAATTTTAAGTTTTCGCTTTCAAATTTTAATAACTCAAATAGTATTTCATCTGCGACTACGTTTGCATCGAGTCCTTTAAGTAAATATGTTTTGATTTTCATATCTTTAGGTGTAAAAGTAAAGAATTTTGTTTTAGTTTTTTCCAGGTAGGCTTTCACTCTTAGAAAATCTTGAATTGTGTTCATAAATAACGATTTTTTGTTTCTGAAATGTTTTATTTTGAAATCATTTATTTTTAGACCGTTTTTAATGAATTTAATTAATTCTTCTGTATCAATATCGATAATGTTTATAGGGGGTATTTTTTTGTTTGAACATTTTTCCAAATTAACTACTGTGTTATCAGTAATTACTTTTGATGTTTTGTTGATAATAGCTGCATTAGCTGAATGAGAACTTACAGGTTTCTCTTTATTTTCTTTATCTTTTACATGTCTTTCAAATTTTGCTAGCACATCTTTATCACATTCATCATCGTTTTCACAGTCTAATACTGAATAATAATTATTCTTAAAATGTTTTGCTGTAGCATTGTTATCCATATTTTTGATTTTTCGTTTTCTGTCATTATCAACATTAATATTATTGTAATTAGTATTTACACTGTTTTTATTATTATTTGGATTAACGTTGTTTATATTATTTGAGTTTGAGCATTTTGCTCACTCATTTAAACTTTTTTGTAATTTTTTGTTTTGGTTTTGCTTTGTTTAATCGACAACAAAAGAATGTCTGTTATATGCAAAAAACAGTTTTTTTTTAGTATAACACCAAGAAAATGCTCTGATCTCCGTAACACGTCTTACACACATCACAGTCCCGATCGAACTCTCTGAACGAAATAATTACAGTTAGGATTTTTTATTTAAAATTTAGAAAACATTAACTGAACTAAAAATTTTCCATGTGCAATTAAAAAACCTTGATTTTAAATTTAAAAAACATCAAGTAAAAATCAAAAACTTTATATTTAAAAATGACACAAGCAGCGAAACACTGAACTCGGGCAAGCAAATGACAACATATCCATTATTATACATACTAGATCAAATAATTTCTAGCTTAAAAGAAATATAATTTTTTTTTTTTGCTAATTTGAGCAAATCGGGTTTTAAAGATTAGTAAAATTCTATTAGTTAAATTAGCTACAAAAATTAGTAAAAAATTTTGTAATTTGTACAATATTATAAGAATAGCTAAAAATTTTACTAAAAAAATAACTTTATACTAAAAATTATTATAATAATAAAGGGTGCTTTTTATAGAGGTATATACATTTGAAATGGAATAAAATAAAGAAGAATTTTTTAAATTGACATGAAATTTACTTTATTCGAAAGATAATCTTCTGGCATTATAATTTAAATATGCCTTCTGGCATATGACCGCCACGGCTGGCTCTGACCTATTCTAATCTGTAAGTCCCATTTTTTATGACTTTTTCCAACACTTGTGGTCGTATATTGGTAATAACGCGGCGAATGTTGTCCTCCATTTGGTCAATCGTTTCGGGCTTATTCGCGTGGACTAGCGACTTCACATATGCCCACAGAAAATAGTTCAGCGGAGTTAAATCGCACGATCTTGGAGGCCAATTCTCGGGTCCGAAACGTGAAACTATGCGGTTACCAAACGTTTCCTTCAATTAATCAATTGTGGCACGAGCTGTATGACATGTTGCGGTGTCTTGTTGAAACCACAGCTCCTGCATATCATGGTTGTTGAATTGATGAACGAAAATGTCAGTTATCATGACTCTATAGCGGTCACGATTTTGGATATACTGATTGGGGTCTTCCTCCTTGCTACGCTCTACAGCAGCAGCACTATGCGACTTCTCTGTGGATGCATATTATCATTTCGAGTAAACGTGATGGAAAACGTTCAGTAGTTAATCGAATTAATTGCTCTGATTGACAATTATGTTGACCGTTAAATGGACGTAGTGCGCGATACGTATTTCGAACAGAACCATGAATTTCAAAATAAATTTTGCACAATTTGGAAGCGTTGTTCAGGCGTCAGTCTATTCATATTGAAATGCCAAACCAAACTACACATAAATCACTTGACAGCTGACAAAATGGCCGCCAGTTAGAAAAGTGTTGCCAACTTAAAGTTCTATACCTGTATAAAAACACTATTTCGTAAAGTTAGATTTGAAACGTAAAGTTTTAGTAATTTGTATATAAAATATTTTTTTTAGTGCAGAAAAAAATATGAATTCCAAAATAAGCTAAATATCTGAACTTTTAAAGGAAACGAAAACATACATAAGCTCAATTTAACACAAATTCTAAACCTATCATTAGGTTTTTAGTATAATTGTTTTATTTGTGTAAATTTTTGACATGCAATACCCTAATTTTGATCAAACTAAATTTTATATTTGGCTACGTCAAAAAAGGCCAACAGTTTTCTTATCTGTAATTCTGTTTTAAATTTTTTTGGCATATGTTCATAAGGGTGCTTTTTTTTAAATAAAGTTAAAAAAAAAAACTATAAATCGATGTGTGATGCTCCGAATATTGTGACACTAGACACTAAAACCGGTTTCAAAAATTTGAAGATTTTGTCAAAAGGATTACTGATGAAGGTTGCGTTAGCAAAAACTGCGCAGTCTAATTCAATAAAAATTTACAATGTAGTTATGATTTTTAGAAAAGTATGCTTAATCTTCTCTACCACGCCTATCTCAAACAATTGAAAAATATGTGCATATTAATTATAGTATTAATTGCACACTGTCTAAGAAGACGATGAATAAAATTCAAAAATCCCCAATAAAATATATCAAAATTTGCCCCCTGGTAACTCTTCCCTAACTACGTGAATAGCCAAAACTACCGTATGTACAAAAAATACATCATAGTTGTCGCTAACTCACAAAATTTGGGAAAAATAGTGGAAATTAGATTACATATGATTTTCTAACAATTGTGAATTGTTGTGGTGTTTGTCTTAGCTATCTTCTGCAATTACAATTAAATGTTATATCGACCCCGTGTAATTAAAACTGGTTTTAAGCCACAGCAAAAATCGACCTGACTTTAGATCAAGTAGTTAAAGCGCCTGTCTAAAGTGTAGTGCGAAGTGCATGTGGCAAAGAAAGCTGGTTCAAGCCACGGTCAGGATTGCATTTAATAAATAAACATTTCATATAGATGCAATAAAACAATAAAAAACATAACAAATAATTGCAGTATTGTTAAAAGGATTACTAATGAAGGTTGTGTTACCAGAAACTGCGCAGTCTAATTCAATAAAAATTTACAATGTAGTTATGATTTTTAGAAAAGTATGCTTAATCTTCTCTACCACGCCTATCTCAAACAATTGAAAAATATGTGCATATTAATTATAGTATTAATTGCACACTGTCTAAGAAGACGATGAATAAAATTCAAAAATTTTTGATATATTTTATTCATCACAATATTAAGTTTAACAATATGTTGTGGCCCAGCGTCGTTAGCAATAAATAATATAAAAATTTAACAATATAATATATATAATTAAAAAATAAAAAAAAAATGTTTATTTCATGTTATACTTAGAAGTAAAAGAGAGAGAAAAAGAAAAAAATAAATAAATAAATATTTATATACAAATATGTATTACAGTAGAAGCATTTCCAAATCTTGATATATATATTTTTTTTAAGTTTATCTTAAAAAATCTTAAAAAATGTTAATATTTTTAAGATATTGGGGAAGATTATTGTATTCCAAACTACCAGTGTATTCAACTCTTTGCTTTGTTTTCTCCAATCTACACCTAACAATTCTCAAGTTCATATTATTTCCAGTGTTAAAAAACTGTCTGATTTCTTGAAAAGCGAATTGTATGATAGCCAATATTATTTAAAGATTGAAAAACGTAGAGTATAAGTTGCATTTTATATAAGCCATATATTGGAAGAACTGTCAGCGATACATTTTTATACAGAGATACCGTTGAATAAGTCAGTGGCAGATTAAAAACCGTTTTCAATGCTTTGTTATGAGGTCTTTGCAGCGATTTAAACTGATTTGCTTTTCTGTGACCATATATAATTGGCAAATAGTTAAAGTGACTATGTATTAAGGCTTGATAGATAACTAACTTGGTTTTTTGTGTTGAACTTCTTTTTAAATTTGTATAAAATGCCAACAACCGATAATACTTTTGACCTTAGTTTTTCAATATGAACATCCCATGAAAGATTACTATGTAGGTGTATACCAAGATATTTTATCGAATGACTTTCACGTACTAGCTTTCCATCTACCCAAATGCTGAATTCCTGGTTGTAGATTAAGTACAGCCTGAATCGCAATAACTTTGTTTTTTCCTGCATTTAATACCAATTTATTTAAGCTTGCATACTCCATAATCATTGCAGCAGCGTACTCCATGTGAGCTCTTAAGGCAACTTCGTGTTTATAAGGATAAAAATGACTTATGTCATCCGCACACATAAATAATTTCCCAAATAAATTGAGATTTATATTCAACATGACCTATAAAACTTCTTTTGCTGTTAAGCTCAACATACTGTTTCCTATTGGCCAAGTAGCTCTTTAATAAAACTAAGCTTCCTCCATTTACACCATAATATTTTAATTTCTAAATCAATATATCATGATTAACCAGATCAAACGCTTTGGAGAAGTCAAAAAATATGCCAGCTACACCACTAAAACCATCATCCAAACATTTGCATATAAAGAGTCCGCCATCTAACGTTTTTTTTCAACTAGTACTTATTTCGTGAATGGTAACACTTAGCTCATGTCTGATTTGACAGATAATTAGTTATATCCTTCCGCTGAACGAATATGGTTGTGTATACGCTTGAACAACGCTGGGAAATATTGCGACATTACTTTGAAAATCATGGTAATGTTGCAGAATGTGTGCGAAAATTGCGTACGGATTTTGGAAGAAGAGTAGCACCGTCAGCTCCGTATGTTCGTTATCTTGTGAAAAAAATGAAAGAAACTGGCATCCTCATCGATAAACCAAAGCGTGAAAAGCCAAAAACAGTGCGTACACCCGAGAATATTGCTGTGTGGCAGAAAGTGTGAGTGAAGCGCCATCTACATCAATTCACCGTCGTTCTCAACAATTGAACATTTCGGAGACATCATTGAGACGAATTTTGCATAAAGACGGCCACCTCTGAGCAGCGATTTGACACCGTTGGACTATTATTTGTGGGGTGCCGTCAAAGATAAGTGTTACGCCAACAAGCTAGAGACAATTAACGCTTTAAAGGACAATATTCGTGATGCCATTGGTGAAATACAGCTGCACACAATCGATAATGTGCTTAAAAATTGGACCGATCGTGTAGGCTACTGCTATGGCCAGCCGAGGCAGCCATTTGAATGAAGTTATTTTCCATTATTGACCGGAAGGATTGTACTTTCAAATAAAAAAAGAAATTTGAGAAAATATTCAGTAGTTTTTTTTTATAGCATTTTCAAAAAAAAAAAGTTATTTGGCGGACCCTTTACTATTTACAACGTTTATTGCAACTTCTTCTGTGCCACATCCCGTTTTAAAGCCATATTGGCAATCGTATAGCAAATTGTTTGTGATCAGAATCCCATTACTATTATAAATTAGAAAAAATTTCAAATGAAATCTGAATTTTTAGGTCCAGTATTATACGGGTGAAAGTTGTCCGATATGGCTCAAGTTTTCAGCGTTACAGTTTAATACCAAATAAAACAAAGAAAAAAGCACACTTATGTGCATATTCGACTAAAAACATTTGTTTGTGTAGTAAATTGCTGCAGCCAAATGATAATCAAGTGGTCCTGAAGAGTTAAAGAATTCCATTAATTTAATATTTTTGCAAACATTTATTTTGACGGAACTTGTTTGCTTGTACATATTTATACCGCAAGTATTAATAACCAACATAATTTATTGTTAATATTTAAATATTTAATTGCATTACAGATTAAATCTGAAATTGATTAACATTTATATTTTCATAAATAATTTGTGTGATTTATTACACGTAAAAGTTTCTTTTAATAAAAATTAATTAAGTGTATTTTGCAATTAATTAAAATTCAATATCATGTTAACTATGTTTCTGTGAATTATTTAATTTAAAAGCTGTTAAAGTTTTGCTGATTTCACAAAAGCAGTTTTAATATTAATTTAATTCCACATTTTATTTGAAGTGCATTTTTTCATTTAGGAAAATTTAAGGAACCAAAATAACTATTATCATATTTAAGAATTATGATGTGAGCAAAATTATTTCAGTTCAAGATAATCTTGTTCACATCATTATTTATGATATAATAACGGGAAGTAAACTTTTGGTTTTCATTTTTTAAAAGTAAAACATTTGAGAATTTTTTTAATATAATATTTATAATTATTAATAAGAAACGTTTTATTTTTTTTTTTTTTTTTTATAATTTAACCAATACTCAGGGGATGCCCCCTACTCATGCAGTGCATTGTATTGATCAGGAAAATAGGGTATGGGAAGGAGGAAAGAGGGAGTAGTGTTTGTGGATATTTGATTTAAATTTTTCTAAATTGTAAGTAACAGGGAAGACTTCTGCGGGAAGTTTGTTCCACATACGAATTGTTCGACTAAAAAAACGAATTTTCTCTGTAATGCGTTGTGCGAAACACAGGACAATCAACTACAAACGGATGTGCTCTACTAGATAAGCGAGTATTACGAATAACTATGTAACTATGGATGGTATAGGTATTGAGGAATCGGATACTCTTGATGTTCTGGGCATGAGAATACAGTGTGATGTCCGTTGGAATAAGCACGTATTTCAAGTGTCGAAAGAGGCATTCAAGTGTCTCGGTTTTCTAAAACGGTGCAAGACTTACTTCACTCTATCCGATCTCGTTACTATTTATACCAGCTATCCGGCCAAAAATGGAATACAACTCTCATATATGGGCAGTGGCTCCATTGTCTATTCTGAAGCTTCTGGACCGTGTTCAGGGGAGGGCGGTGAAGCTTATCAATGACAGTAGTGTATCCAACTCTATTGATTCATTGGAGCATCGTCGGAATGTGGGTTGTGTGACACTTTTCTATCGATATTACCATGGGAAAATCATCTGAGATAAGTGAACTTATTCCACGAGCCCGAGTTTTTATTCGTAATACTCGCTTATCTAGTAGAGCACATCCGTTTGTAGTTGATTGTCCTGTGTTTCGCACAACGCATTACAGAGAAAATTCGTTTTTCAGTCGAACGATTCGTATGTGGAACAAACTTCCCGCAGAAGTCTTCCCTGTTACTTACAATTTAGAAAAATTTAAATCAAATATCCACAAACACTACTCCCTCTTTCCTCCTTCCATACCTTATTTTCCTAACAATACAATGCTCTGCATGAGTAGGGGCCATCCCCTGAGTATTGGTTAAATTATAAAAAAAAAAAAAAAAACATAATGCCTTTTTTTTATTGAAATGAGGACCAACGCATGCATAATTTCCCGACTAAAATCTAATAGAGCGAGTAACTTTTATTTTTTATTCGTAACTATTACACTACGCAACTCGAAAAATAAAACAAGAGTACCGACCATTGCTCCTAAATATTTCGGCCACTCTGATTTTAATGTCGTCCCCCGTTTTTTCACTTATGGGTCAGTTTTTTTTTTTTTTGCAAATTTGCATTAAAGTTTTGCATGTTCATGGGAAAAACGCGAAATATACCTAAAACTTATATGACATTCTAGCAAAAAAGAATGGCCTATGAGCTCGTCTTTTAGTATAATATGTAGATAACCTAAAAATTATTGTGTATAAAAATTGAGCCAAAAAAGTTTTATATTTTCAAAAGATATTTTAACAATCACTTTCGTTACAGTCTTCAAGATATTTTAAATTTTTATGTTGAAAATGTTTACATATAATAAAAATTATATAATTAAAATTATATAATTATATTATTTATATGAAGGGCTTATTGTAAAAACTTGATAAGATACATTTATTGTTTTATTGAGTATAGCGTTTTTCTGGGCATATGTTGATTAATATTTGATAGAAGTCTTGAATAAACACTTATTACAAGTACCTAGAGTAAAAACGTCCTACGAAAGTCACACTTTTTGCATTTGTTAACCTTTAAACTGCGAAAAGAAACTAAAAACTAATGTGTATTATCAAGTTTTTGAAATAAGCCCTTCAATTATTTTGTATATATGAAGAGCTGATTGTAAAAACTTGATAAGCTACATTTATTGTTTTATGGATTTTCTTCGTTTTCTATATATCTACCGATTAATATTTAATAGAAGTCTTGCTGAAACACCTATTGCAAGTACCTAGAATAAAATATGCTTCTAATTGGTTGCAGTATTGGTAAAAAAAACAATATTGGCAATAGTTTTTCCCGTAGCACTGTCAAAATACTTTGTAAACCGATTAGTGTTTTTCTGGTACAATCTGGCATGCGATAAAAACCGATCGGTTTTAAAATCGACAGATTTGGTCAAAAATCTAAATTTTAAAAGTGAATAAAGAAGAGGAGGTGGATGATTGAAATTATTTTTTTATTGCTTTAATTGAATCAGGAACATCGATTACATCTTATAATATTTTCTTAACTTAAAATAATATAAAATATTCGGTATATAAATTTCAAAAACGATCGATTTGAAAACGATCGTTTTTCATCACATGCTAGAATATTCGTTGTATCATTAGTATTTTCTAAACAGGCTGGGTTTTTACAAAAATAAATGTAGTTTGCGAGTACTATTTTTTTTTTTTTTGTGTACTGTTGGCACTTTCCTTATCGCTCGTTTGCTGCAATAACGTCATAACTCAAAAATTTTTATTTTGAAGAAAACGAGTTTAAAGTTTTCAAGTTACTCCCACTTTAAAGAAAAAGTAACGACATAATTTTTTCTCAGGGGGTGAGTATTCAAGATATTAATATTATTTACACAATATAAAGCATGGTATAACGAATGATTCTGAGTCATTATCTCAAATGTCATGTTTTTTGAGTTATGACGTTCTTACAGCAAATTAGCGATATTATACTAAAAGGTGATAATATAATTTTTCGCTATGCTGCCATATAAATTTTAGGCACTTTCGGGTTCTTCCATGAACCGCACATTCTTATTTTTTCTTTCTTACACAAAGTAATTGCTCAGATTTGTCTTTTTGCTTATGCACAAAAATGCTTTGATAGATTGTGAAATGTTATGATAAATTGTGAAAAAATAGTAAAATATAGTAAAAATTGAAAAAAAATGCGAATTTAATTTTTAATGCTGCACATTTATTAACTAGATTTGATAACCGAGTGTTAGTAAAGTTTCCATAAAAAACTAAGATGAAATATTTGATTTATAAAAATTGTGTCTTAAAAACTGAGTTAAATCATGCAAAACTTTATTGAAAATTTTCGAAAAATCTGGTCTATAGATAAAAAAAACTGGGTACGTCATTGAATCATCGTGTCCGAAATATTATGAATAATGTTCCATACTCCTGTTTCCTATTTTCGGGGTAATTTTGTTGCTCTGTATTACTGAACAATAAAATAATATTAATTGGACAGTAATAATTTTACGTAAGGAAAAAAAAAAATTGCTGATAATAGTTCTTAATTAACTATTTGCTCATTAAACTTATAGCAGTTATGTCCTTGGCAATTTTATTATAAACTTAATTGGATGTCAAAAATGTGTTGTATTTTTTTTTTCTTTAAAAAAGTTTAGCTTTTTAAATTACAATCTATTTTTGTCACTGTCAATTAGTTTAAAAAATAAAATACCACCTTTCCTTTAATCTTTAATTTCTTTAACAAGTTTCACAAATTACAAAGCAATAAAATTACGCCTTTACTTTACAACAATTCCCCAGACCCCCTGCCAACACACCACCCCAGAGTTGGATATTTCAAAAAATAATGGTAATAAATAACCTCGATTTGGTAAGCAGTAACTGCACGTGTATGCTTCCAAAACAGCGCTTAACCACCTTGCAAATTGCAAAGGTATTCTGTTGTGCTTCCTTATATGGCTTCTTTGCAGCAGTTAATAGTGCATACAATGAAGCAGTAAAGAATGCATACAATGAAGCATTAATGTTTTCAACACACAATGGAAAATTTCCACATCAAAATAATATTTTTCAATACAAAAATTTAAAAAAATTAAAAAATTAATTAAAAATACTCGAAGTTCCCTCTCCAAAAACTTTTCTTGGATCCGCGCCTGGCTAAAAATAAAACTGTGAATCAGGGTACTCATGAATTGTATTAAGAACTGAAGCTGTTCATAATCGGTCATTAAAATGGGTTTATAAAACTGCTTGGGTACACGATATTTATATGTCGGGTATATGGAGTCCAATTTGACTCAATTTTTTACAAATTTTTTTTTTTGACTAAATGTTATCAATTTTCGATCGGAACTCTTTGAAATGCGACTTTTTAAAATTTAGCAGCTAAACTAGTCTGTATTATCAAGATGTTGTTTTTTTTTTTTTTTAATTTTAAATTGTTTTTATTTAAACGATTGATTAAAGAAAATTGTAGTTATTGAGGAAAAAGTTACAAATGAAGGATAAACACACAAAAACGCTTGAAAAGCATCTGAAATCGCCCAAAATATAACTCAAAGTTAATTGGAAATACATAATTAAGTATTAAAAAACCTGGGCGATATCAGGTATACTTTTAAATATTTCGATTGCATATTTTTTGTTTGTCATCATTTCTTTCAGACCACAATCACACTAGTGAGCTTAAATGCTTCATTGAAAAACTTACGATTTTGTTAATACAATTCATAGATAATAGCCCCGATGGGCTCCCCCCCGATCTTAAAAAAATCGGATATATCAAAAAGGAGAAAAAATTGTGAATTATTTGTTCACCAATATTTAAAATAATTCAAATAAGTGTCACAGTGGGACCACGACATAGTGTAAAAATGGCTTTCAAAATGTGTGTTTTCTCGAGTTTTTGAACGCTGTTCCCGATGGGTTCCCTTTAAACTTAATAAAATTCGGATGCAAAAAAATATGTTAAACGTATTTTTCATTGATCCAATCCCAATCCAATTTAAAAGCGGCATTGAAATTTGACCCATCATTGTATGAAAATATGATTAAAGTTTAGGAAATTTAGACTTAATTAAATCTGATATTTTCATATTAAAACTAAACTAATGCAAACTTATATAGTTATGCGGGCCCGTTACTCGGATGAAATTGTATTAAATTTCGTATGATTATATAAAACATCATATTATTTTTTTTTAATCGGGTTATTAAAGGACGAAAGTTTCTGTGTGGTTATAACTTTTGACTGTTTTTTGCAATTATCATATATTAGCTAAGAAACGCAATTTAATTTTTTTCGCGGTTGTTTCGCGATATATACATCAGAATTCGCAAAGTTACGAACAAAATAAGTAAAAAGTAATTTAAAATATGTTTTGCTGTCTCATTGGTCAACTACACTTGAATACCATGTAGGTAAAGACCACTGCAAATGTAGTTAAAAACAAATGAAATTTCACTTAAAGAAAGGACGACTTACATTTCAGTAAATTTAACTACCATTGTCATTTGTTTTTAAATGTTCAAAAAATGACTAACAATTGTAGTAAAAAATTATCCACATGTTAGTAAAAAATAACAAACTTTTATTTTTTTTTTTTAAATAACATAAAAACAACTGTAAAAATGAATGTAAAATTATAAAACATTAATTTGATGTGGTTTGTTTTTTAAATGAACTACAAGGTTAGTAAAAAATTAAATTTGTTCTACAAATGACTGATATTTACATTAAAAATAAAGAAACTATATTAAAACCCAAACAACCACATATTTTTAAAGCAGAAGTTGCCTGACTTTAGTACAACTTTAATGTTAAAAAATTCAAAAAAAGCTTTTTGCACTTCATGCGGGACTTTTTTCTTTCAAAATGTCATGAAAAAGCGATATTTATTATTAATACATTATTGCCCATTACGTGCTGATAGGTAAAAAATTAGAGAAAAAAAAGTTGTAACCCTAGTGTGCATATATTTTTATACATTTCCCCGGGGTTTAAGAATAAAAAAATTTAAATTGTTACCGTTTTAAAAAATCTGATATACTGAATTTTAATGTGTAATAGTTTACAACAAGTCCAAGAAGAAAAATCTGCAATTTCGCTATTTTTAAAATGACAGTGGGACACAAATTTAAAAAGTTAAACCAAGCGAATAAAATCAACATTTTTGGTTTTGTTGGTACATTTTTTACAAAAGCTGCTCTGAAATGTATCATTACCACTACTAGAATGCTAACCAACTGCAAACAAATTGCAAACTTCCGGGCAAAAATAAGCTTAAACTAAAGTGTTTTAAATTACTGGCCAACAGCTATATTTGTTTTTTTTTTTTTAAACAGTGGATTATAATAGATTTAACCAAAGTCTTGCATCAGTAAAACTACTCTGAGACCGCAATAAATATTGACAAAAAAAATTAATTTTCGTTTAATAAGAAATTAACTAAATGATTTTCTTTCTAAGAAAAAGGTTTGTGTTAAATTATTGGCCACCACTGTATGTTAAAGTTCTTTTTCACAAAGTTTTCTCTTAAAAAATATTTTTTTAATTTACATGTTTTACACTTTACATGAAATTTTTCAGAATTTTTAATATATGTTAATGAGTATCTCTTGAGCATATGAAGATATATTAAATCTTTGCTGCATATGAAGCAAGTTAACCTACCAGCACAATATCGCTTACAGATGCAAATGTTGCAATTATGTTCTAATTATGTTCTAAGTGTATGCTCTCGTTTGTGTTGTTTAATGTCTACAACGATTTTGTAATTCTTTTCTTGTACGAAGAAACAAAAAATATTTCATAAATAAATCATATCCATTCTTAACATTCGTCAAAATTATGGCAGTTTTATTAGAATTTTAAAGCGTGTGAAAATTACACTAAACCCCCGGGACTTAATTTTGGGGCATATAATCCAGTGATATATTTATTGAGTGTTAATAGATTAGGTCAAACTAAAAAGATATTTCGATTTTAAATTTGCATTAGCTCATTTTTTAGATTACTTTATTTGTTGTGTCTTAACTTAATCCTTAAATGCTCAACAGCATCGCGTTGAATGGGAAATATGATTTTATGGTGTGAAATGCTAAATAAACAAAAGCTGCGTACAACGATTTTGACGCTATTTACAAAAGAAAAACCAAAAATTTCCAAATTTTGAATACACGTTACACAAAACTGAGGTGACATGGGGACAAAGAAGATATATCATTTTAAATCTTAAAGTCTCTAAATTCTTATGTATTTTATTTATATTTTCTAAAACTAATTTTTCATCATTTTCGATATCATAAAAAACGAATTTTTTTGAGATTTTAATTAATTAATTTGATTGACTTTCGTAATTAAGAAAGGCGATGTTCTAAATATTTATTAAAAATGTGATTTATTAAATAGCCCTCGGATTTTTTTGATATTGTCCTAACAAATAATTTATAGAGTTTCTGTTTTCAAATTTATTCTTTGACCCTTTCAGGAATGTGTTGATAGATCTATTTCGGGAATTTTCTAGGTTTCCATCATCAGAACACGGTTTGAAAGATGTAACAATCCCAAGCAAAACATCAAGCATTCATTAAACTTGTTTACTCACTACATTAGAACTAATATATATTATATCAATCTTGATAATCTTTTTACTTCGAGCTCATATAATATATATTAGTTCTCATGTAGTGAGTAAACTAGTTTATATGCATGTTTGATGTTTGGCATAAGATTGTTACCCTCTTTCAAAACGTGTTCTGATGATGGGAACCTAGAAAATTCCCGAAATAGATCAATCAACAACACATTCCTGAAAGGATCAAAGAATAAATTTGAAAACAAAAAAACTCTACAGATTATTTGGTAGGACAATATTCTAATAAAGAAATATAGAGTATGGCCTCGAACTTGAATAATTTTCATTGTCATTGCACAATTAAGGTAAAAAAAAACATAATTTTTATTTTAATAAAAATTATATCAAACTTGGTAAAGTTTCACTCTAACTTAGATAGCATTATTTAGCGTCAGTCTGTCAACTTAAATTGGTTTTTTTAGATATTTGAAAACTATGTTTTTTCAAAAATAATTATTTTTTTGAAATTTTTCGAAATTATGATTTTGAAGCTTTCTCGCTTACATACCGTTAACAGGACACTACTAATTTATTCCTGAAACATTTAGCAAATTTAGTTTTCCAGAGGAATATATTGTATAAAACGCATTGTAGTTAGTTTTATGAAATCATCCCTGAGGGTTTATAAAACGAAATCAGCACTTGGTCGGGTTTTTTTAATTTGCCTAAATTTATTTAATGGTTTTTTATTAAAACCTGTTGTTAAATTAATTAAGTTGTTTTGTATAATTATTAAATTTATATGTCAAAATTTGTATGCTAATCTTATGATTTAGCAAATTGAAATTTGTTTTTTATGTCTGTAGGAGGTCCTTGAAATTTATTTATTTATTTATTTAATTGAAATATCACATACAACAAGATTAAAATCTTTTAAATTACAGCATGTGATCTTAAAATGGCATAATCGTTTCTTAAAATTTAAATTTAAACTACATAAAATACCCCTATGGGGAATAAGACCGGTAGTTCGTGTGCCACAGGATCGGTCCCTTCGTGCCTGAGACCGGTCGTCTGCTAAACCCTACCCTATGTAGACAACTGGCAACTTTAACATTGGCTTGTCATTGGAGGGGGTCATTTGTCCTGCTCTAAACCACATAGTAGCAACGCAAACTAAACAGCTTTCAATTTGTAAAATTCTGGCCAACTGGCTTTTTCTTGTTAATAAGCATTCTGGTTAAGTGGTATGTCCTCCCTTTACCAGTCACAGAATTGGTAATTTTATGACAATTGACACTGCTTAACCCACTTCAGTATTAAATTATGCCAGTCCTGTGATAGTCCTTCGTTAACCAGTCACTTTTAGGTCAATTGACTCCTCATTCCCCATAGGGACACTATCAAAATTCCTGACATAGCTATACTCAAAAGAAAGCCATACAATACTGTTGTTTTTCATAAAGAGCTTTAATTTCCTGAAAAAAACACATTTTCATTAAACATTCAGATTTATATTTGTTCATTACAAATTGTTACTCAAACAAACTACGATTTACATACAGTCATGTAAATATGTTTTGTGTATGTATTTATTTTACAATGAATAAAAATTTGTTTATGAATTAAATTACCGAATTTCTAAGAACTTAATATTTTCATTATATTTATTAAATATTTAGAAAGTCAATATATAAATGTAATAGTCAAAAGTTCATCATATACCTCATCATATATATACATTAGAGCGGACCTCTAAAACGAATTCTGATGTCCCGACTTTTGACCCGTAGGGTCAAATTTTGAAAAATCCCACTTTGACCCATTTAGAGTGCTCCAATCGAATCCAACCCAATCGAACATAATTTATACATTCATCTGCTAGAGCGTCTTCCGGAGAAGAAATAGAGACTCTAATCATGGAAAGACTCCTCCTACTTTCTGAAATATCTCTAAACTCTTTCAACTTAAAGTTTAACCCCTTAACGGTCACCTAGAATGATGATTTATGCATTAATCTGCTAGCGCGTCTCCCGTAGAAGAAGTAGCTCACATAATCTTACAGAGATTCCTCCTACTTTCTGAAATATTAAAGTAGGCTTTTTCAAAATTTGACCCTACGGGTCAAAAGTCGGGATATCAGAATTCTTTTTAGAGGTATGGTTCCTTCGGCAAAGTTTCTTATTTTTATCCCTACAATACGATTTTCCTTGTACGTTAAACGATTTTGTTGCCTCCCTACAAATCGACCCGCCCTAATATACATATATGTATATATTAAATTTCTAATACATTTTGTACCAAGTATTTAATGATGAAAATGTGTGCTCAAGCTCAATTCCAATCTAAATAATAAATCAGCTTAAAATTATCAATTTGTCATATAATTTTTGTCTATTTAATTTGATCAGGCTTATTATGAAATAAAATATATACAATAAAAATAAATAATCTCATATCATTTAACATAAATCACCCAATTAAAAAGTAAGCTGCTTTTAGCGCACATTCACTCGCTAACACATAAAATTAAGCAGCTACAAGAATCGCAGTGAAGAAACGGTCATTACTTTTCTCACTACCAGTAGTGACACCAGCTTACTGTCTACACTACTTTAACATATAATAATAAGAACTTACAATAACTAGTTAATTTTCCCATTATTACAATACAAAAAATAAGTCCTTACCCAGAAGTTCTTATTTTTATCATTATTTTAAATATAAAGTAAACTTTTTTGAAAATCTATTTTTAGACTCATTATTTTGCCAACTCTGGTAAGGACGTATATAAATACATATTTTTAATTGTTTGTAAGCTGGAAAGTAATGAAATTTTATGCAAACAAGTCATTTATGTTTTTATCTATGAAGTATAACATGACTAGTTAGCTCAGATGGTAGAGAGGTTGACTGACAACCGGGAGGCCCTTGTTCAAATACCGTGTGGGCACGGTATAAAATATTATTTTTTTATAAAATTTAGTTTTATGTAAATTTATTTGTACACTCATTATTTGTGTCCATACTGGTAAGCACAAAGGTAATCCCATATTTGTATCATTACAAATATATCATTAGTTTGCGGAACTTCTTTACATAAAAGTAATGAGATTTGTAATGATAATTGTAAGTACCTGTCATTACTTATATAACCACATTTATGGTAATGCTGTTCTACACTGGGTTGTTAAAGACAGCTAACATGAGATATGACTTGATTATAATGTCATTGATTAAAAGCATTATGTAAATAAATTATTTTCTAACATCAGCACAATTACTTTCATACATAAACTGTAATAACTATAGACATTAATAAGTAAATCTTGTTTAAAATATCAAATTAAAGTAAATTGGATTATATTGTATCAATTTCATTATTAAATGCCTAAAAAGGACCACAAAATGGGAATTAAAATATAACAAAATTTCAATAAATACAACAATATTAAATTTGATAAAATAGTTATGGTTAAAGAAGATATTTCTTTGATAGAAAGCAAAATGTGAGATTTTAACAGGGTTGTCTTATTTTTTGGTGCTTTATACTCAAGTTTTGTTTTTTAAAACTTTAATAAACTAAATCAAAAGTCAGTAAAGTCAGCCAATTGTAAGTCAGGAGGGTGCTAATGTCAGCATCTGATAATGTCAGCAAAATCAAATCAGTTCGCCAATTTTCAACAAACAAATTGTAGATTCATCAAAAGTAGAGCTGTCATGATTAGTGTATTCGGTACTTTACCGAATATTCGATACTCGGGATTAACTGCGTTGTTAAACCGAAGGGATCTTCAGACATTGCCCAAATATGGCGTGAGTAGAAAACTGCTTCGATTCGAGTGAGAACAGTTTATAACTACTTGAAGTTTGATCTGTGTACCCCAGCTATTCGCTTTAAATTAAACATTAAAACTTTTTACAGCAGCCTTCCCATGTTAGGTGCGTGAGGGGTAGGATTGTTCAAAAAAAAATAACCATTCGATTTTGCTATGGGCCAACCGGAATATATTTTAAACACCATGAAAAAATAATGTATGATTTTTTCTTATTTATTTTATCATGGCTCAGGAGTCGCTTCCGGAACCGAACTTTGGATGCTGTGTATATAGGTTCGAAGGACCATGAATAATTACTTTTTTTAGTTTTTGTACAAAATTTTTAGTATCGTAATATTTTTTATTATAGAAGATAAATTCAGCGATATAAAGACAAAATTATGTTTTTAAAAATTTATAAAAATCGAAATTCGGTTAAGAACTAGTCGGTTAAGGATGCGCCAATATGACAAATACCAATTGACCAATATATTCGATCACACATCCTAAACGTTTTATAAATTGATTACCGCATCATAATTTTTTTTATTAAGTATACTCATAAATTGTGAAAAATTAAATATATTTTTTTAGGATGCTGTTAACCTCAAAAACGGACAATATGGTATATGTTTCAAGTCTCCTATTTGAAATTTTAAAAATTTTCTTCAACAAAATCGAAAAAAAAAAGAAATCTTTGTAATTTTGATACAAACTTCTAAGTTTGCAATTTTTCCAATTACCTTAGACATTTGATAAACTGAACCCACAAAATTTGTTCTTCAAATGTGCCGCAAATAGCTCATTAAAGAAATCGAATAAAAAGATTCCACAATTACACAAAAACACAGAACAATAGATGCCAATTTGCTCGTAGAAATACTAAAATATTTATTTTGTACTTCTAATTTATTCATTTATATTTATATTTCTAAAGCTTCAACCACATTGACTTACCGTTTGTAAATTTGGTTCAAAATTTTTTTAATTTTTCTGTGAATTAAGAAACAACCATATTACACTTATTTGAAGTTTAAAATTTTCGGCAGATTTGCGAATAAGTTCTGTGTTTTATTAATTCTTTTATATTTTTATTTGTTATTTATAAAATTTCGCTTGCTTGTTTGAAATGTTTTTAATTTGGTTAAGGTGGGTTTTGGTTACAAATTAACCAACTTAACAGAGTTAAAACTTTACGAAAGTTAACTTAAGCAAAATATGTGTACTTCAATATATTTTAATACAATCAATCAGTCCCTTAATTCAATTTTGTTAAGCATAAATAAGGCCCTGACCATTCGTAATAGTAAAGGGTGGTTAAATTGTAAGGGCCGATGTTGAATGTGAACCACACCTAAACGCCAAGTTTTTTTCCGAATTTTATTTGACATTTCTCTATTTCAGACTTACTCAATTTGAACCATGGAGAGATACACAATCCAACAACGTGTTAAAGTTATCCAGATTTATTATGAAAATGGGCGTTCAAATCAAAATGCATATCGTGCACTTCGTGATTTTTTTGGTCATTTTGATCGTCCAAATGTTCGTACAATCGCAAAAATCGTGGAAAAATTCGAGCAAACCGGGTCTGTAGAAGATGTGAGAACACCAGTGCATGCTCGTACAGCTCGTACTGCAGAAAATATTGCTGCTGTTCGCGATAGTGTGGCTGAAGAGCCGTCCACCTCAACTCGTCGTCGTGCCCAACAATTGCACCTCTCACGCTCGTCGTTGATGAACATTATGCATAAAGACTTGCATTTACACGCTTACAAGGTGCAATTGGCTCAAGAACTAAAGCCTCTTGACCATTCCAAACGTCGTGAATGGGCAGAATGGTGGCAAGAAATGGCAACAGTGGATGATCAATTTTCGAAGAAAATCATCTTCAGTGATGAGGCACATTTTCACCTCAGTGGATTCGTCAATAAACAGAATTGCCGCATTTGGGCGAATGAGAATCCAAGAGTGATTGTCGAAAAGCCAATGCACCCACAAAGAGTGACTGTTTGGTGCGGTTTATGGGCTGGCGGCATCATCGGGCCGTATTTTTTCCAAAATGAGGCCGGTCAGGCAGTTACTGTGAATGGTGTTCGTTATCGTGAGATGATAACGAACTTTTTATGGCCCGAATTGGAAGATATGGATGTGGACGATATGTGGTTTCAGCAGGACGGTGCCACCTGCCACACAGCTAACGAAACAATGGCTCTTTTGCGCAACAAATTCAATGGCCGTGTTATCTCACGTAATGGCGATGTCAATTGGCCGCCAAGATCATGTGATTTGACACCGTTGGACTTTTTTCTTTGGGGTTATTTGAAAGAAAAGGTGTACGTCGATAAGCCAGCAACAATTCAATAGCTAAAGGATGAGATAATTCGGCTCATTAACGGCATAGAACCTCCATTATGCCTCAGCGTCATCGAAAATTTGGACCATCGGATGGAGGTGTGCCGCCGTGGTCGCGGCGCCCATTTGGCCGATATTTTGTTCCATACATAATTGAGTAATACCAATATATCATAATAAAATTACAATAATTTCCTAAATAGTTTGTGTTTTATTCAAAATCAACATCGGCCCTTGAAATTTAACCACCCTTTACATGAATCGATTTTTGTTCTATAAATCTGAAAATATTTTGAAGGCGAAATTATTAAAAAAATGTTTTACCAATTTGAATTCAGTAACCATAATTTAAAACAAAAATAAACGTATACTTTACACCGAATTTTTGTTTTTTCAGTTTAGTAGATTTATGCCCAATTACACACAGAGAAATATAGTGCCAACCGAATTGAAAAGTGCATATTAATGGTAACAACTTATAATTTCAGTTAGTTCAACGATATTTACATTATATTTCTGAAAATGTTGGGTGTGGCAACTAAAATTCTGTTGAGTTAACCGAACTTTGTTGTGAAAACTAATTTAAAATTGTGCCAACTGTCTAAAATTCGTAATAACCGAACTTGAATCGTAGTAACCGAATTTCAGTTGGCAAATAGCTAAATTTTTTTCTGTGTGTATAGATAGATATTGAAACAATATTTTGAAAAATTCGTCAAAACATTCCCCTGAAAAATTTTCGGCTCCAATAGTTAAGAATGAAATGCATATTTATTTCTGATATGAAACTTTTTATCTTAAGCAGGCTTTTGAATACACAATTTATCTGTTACAATTACAGTAACAAATTTTCATCTTTTTTATGTTTATGAAACATATAAATCAATAAAAAATCGTATAAATCGAGGTTATTTCCACATCCCTCGATTTACACGAGAAATAAAATAATTGTGTAAAAAAGCATCGTGTAAATCGAGGAATATGCCTAAACTCATTTAAATTCCAGGAAAAAATCACACATTCCAAAAAGTAGGTGATGCTCTCACTTGCTTACATATCTCAATGCCAAATTTAGTAACAGCAATAACAAACACATTCCAACGATAGAGTCAAAAAAGCAAGTAGTATTGTAATCAATTCTTTAAATTTAAACCAGAAAGCATGAACTCAATAAGGAAGTAATTATGTACTTAAAAGGAAATAACAATATTATTAACTTATATGTATAACTTTTTGTACTCAAGAAGTAATCATATACTTTTTCTTAATAAAGGGACGTTATTGGAAGTAGTTCCTCATTTTGAAAAACGAAGTTATATAATTTTAAAGAATTTATCTTATATATTTTTCAAATAAATTTTTATTTTCAGGAAAATAGTACTAAAAACAGAAATTGCATGTTGCCAAAATTTTGTTAGGTATAAATTAGGGATGATCACGGGAGCAGAAAATTGTAAGTGAACGTTGAAATTACTGACGTTACCGTGAGTGAGTGTAAAAAAAAAAGATGTTCGAGGGTGATTGTGAGCGAGTCATATTTTTGTTTTAAATTAAAATTTTTAATTGTTCTTATTTGTGAAAAATTTATGTTTTCGTTGTTTATAGCTCCAAAATTATGGCAAACCCATGTTATTCGATGTTTCACTTTTTAGGATTTTATTTTTTCCGGTTGAGATCGTTATATTTGGGTGACTCAGGAGAATCACGTGTGAGTAAAAGTTGAATTTACTCAAGTAAGCGTGAGTTAGTGGAAAAAATCCTGGTTGAGTGTGCGTGATAACGATTTTCGCTCGTAAGTACGCGTAATTGTGTGTCAAAATTTAGTGACCTGCTCTTCTCTGACGCGGTTAATTAATAGCACTTTTGTAAAATATTTTTTTAAATCAGATATTATAGTCAAAATATTTTCTTTATTATGATAACATTAGTAATTTTCAAAATGATCCTAAAAAATGTTGGAGATTTCTTAGTGAGACTTTGGGACGGAATATTAAAACCAAAATCACTTTGAAAGATTCAAATGGTATTTTAATAACTGATGATTCTGCAAAATGTGAACGTTTTAATCAATATTTTCTACAAGTTCCCATAAATATCAAGCAACAAATCCATAGTTCCCCTGTAGATACATTTAACGACCTTAGGACATTATGTTATCAAAACAGTACTTTTCATTTCAATAACACAACGGTTGATGAAATCTTCAGAGTTATTGCCAATTTTTCCTCAAATAAGAGTCCTGGGCATGATAATCTGTCACCAAGAATATTTATTGAATGCAATCTGGAAATCTCACAAGATTTGCTTAAGATTTTTAACAGCATTATTCAAACCTCAGAGTATCCCAGTATTTTAAAAATTTCTAGAATTACACCAATACCA
The DNA here is from genome assembly GCA_021234595.1 of Delia radicum. Lineage (NCBI taxonomy): Eukaryota > Metazoa > Arthropoda > Insecta > Diptera > Anthomyiidae > Delia > Delia radicum. The sequence continues at coordinate 66,268,083 of CM037853.1, forward strand.
AAGGAGTTAAACGCAACAAAGAGGATAAGTGTAGACCTATTGCTTTGTTACCAGTAATTGATAAAATATTTGAGAAAATAATTCATCAACAATTATTAAACTATCTAGAAAATAATAAATTAATTTATGATTGCCATATGGCTTTAGAAATGGCAGTGGAACCGAAAATGCTGTTGTGAATGTCGTCAATCATATCTGTAAAAGATTAGATGCAGGTTTTAATGGAGTAGCTGGCATATTCTTTGATTTTTCCAAAGCTTTTGATCTTGTAGATCACGATATTATGATCCAAAAGCTTCAGTTTTATGGAATAGGAGGAAGTGAACTAAAGCTTTTTAAAAGTTATCTATACAATAGAAAACAGTATGTAGAGATAAACGGTTTGTCGCAGTTTATTTGGTATTGTTGAGCATGGTGTGCCACAGGGTAGTGTTTTGGGACCGCTTTTGTTTACAATTTATATAAACGATATTGTAAATCTTGGATTGTATGGAAAAGTTTTTATGTATGCTGATGACATCTCGTTATTTTATCCATACAAATATGATGCAGCTCTAAAAGCATATATGGAAAAAGATGCCGCACTAGTCTTTGAATTTGCTAGATTAAACAAGTTAGCAATAAACACTGAAAAAACCAAATTTCTGCGATTCAGACCTCATGTGTGCAACAATGCCCAAGATTTAGTATTTATGTAAATGGTGAAGAATTATTTGAAAGTGAGTCAATAAAATACTTGGGAGTTAATCTACAGTGTAATTTATCATGGACCTTGCATATTCGGGAATTAAAGGCGAAAATATCCCCGGTAGTAGGATTGTTATATAAGTTTAAAAATAAGTTTAACGTTAACACCAAATTGCTGCTATATCAAGCGTTAATTCAAAGCCAATTAAACTATATGGTTGTAGTATACGGCTGTAAAAATAGCACTGAACTAATATCGTTGCAAAGAATTCAAAACAAAGCTTTAAAAACGGTACACAATCTTCCACTTTTACACCCGACATTGTCGCTATATAGAGATGTAACCAAAACAATCTTGCCAATTAATGGTTTATACAAAATGCAATTATTGATATTTGTCTTTAAGTCATTGCAAAATATTGGTCACAACACAATAAAGTTCTCGAGAAACCAGGCTACGTACAATACTAGAAATAGCTCAAATATAAGAACGTACAGATGCAGATTAGAAACAACTAAACAAAAAATTGAATATATTGGTGGAGTTGAGTTTAATAACTTGCCAGAAAATATTAAAATTATTCAAAGAATTTCAATCTTTAAATCAAATTTAAAAATTTATTTGTTACAAAATTTAGGAATGCTTCTAGTTTAAAAAGAATGTAATTTATTTAAACATTATATTTATTTTTTAACTAAAATGATATAGTACATACATTTAGTTAATTTATTTCTTTCTTGTATTAAATTTTACGCCAACTGGCCTCAATAATGTCCTAGGACGCTGAGGCAAGAAAATAATTGTAGAAACAAAATAAGAAAATAAGTTAATAAAAAACCATAAAAAAAAAAAAAATGTTTGAAAATTTGTATACACTAAATAAAAATATTTCATTTAAAATCATGTTTCATATAATTTAGGAAACTTTTATTACTATTAAGATTTTTTTTTTTTTAATATTCGGAGGAAAAACTTCATGAATTCAATAAAAAATTTCTTTGTTTTTTGGCCGATAAAATTATCTGTGTTATTGTATTTTAAATGATGTTTTTGGATTTCAACTCGAATTTTTAAATTCCTATTGATAGTTTAAATATTACTTGGATTTATATTAGATATTTCTCAAATGATGTTTTCTGAAGTTTAATTAATATTTAATTTAAAACATTCACTGGTTGGTACCAGATAAATCACGTAACTGGAGAAAAAGTAACATAACATCAAAGTGTACTGAAGCAACTAGGGTCGTTGCAGCTGAAGTTGCTTCTAGTCATTGAACTGGTTCAAAATCGTTACCAATGGATGAAAACATGGCAATTAGTACCAAAGGATGCAGTTCCTTGACTGCTACAAAATGGACACAACACTGAAGGAATTTTTTGTACCGACTTTGTGACAGTAGAAATGAAGACGAAACACTCCACTCCTTTAAAATAATTGAATACTTAACTGTTTAGACAGTGACCAAGTTTGTCAGATATGGCGATTTCTCACCAAACGTCGCCATCTTAAAACTCGTTTGGCAAGTTAATTTTCTGAATGCCGACTGGCGATTTTACGAGTGAATATCGCTACCACAAAAACTATCACCAGAATATAATTTTTTGCACAACTTATTCAAAAACTTAAAACACTTTACAAGAATATAAATTAAAATTTCAAAATTCCTGCATATTGGTTTCGAAATATCTTGTTTAGATATTTTACAAGATTTTTGGTAACGATTTTTTATGTGTAAGTAATTGGCGATTTGTAAGAATTTCTTTTGGGGAACAAAATTGAAACTGAGTTTATATATTGTTGCTCTGCTTTATAAGTTATACATTACATTTGTGCAGAGTTGTTGCAGCTCTTTCTTTTTATAAAGATATTATTGTGAACTAGAATTATAATGCAGAATACAAAATTAAAATGTCCATGAAATACTTTTTATAAGTGTTTTGAACATAAAAATTAGTGGAAATTGTTTGATAATACCAATGTTAGCAAATAAAGAAAAAATTTGCAAAAAATCTCTAATTTGAACATCCGGACTTCTTGTCTAGTTAACGTACTTTTCCAAATTTAAATTGTTATAATGTATTTAATGTTATAGTTCTTTGTTGGGCATAGACAAAATAAACTAATTTTAAAATTGATTTTTGTTGTGCCTTTTTGAAGGTTTTTTTGAATAGGTGGTATGACACGCTGGTTTGAATAAGTTCAGTGACTGATTCCGGAAGGGGTATTTAGCCACCCGTACATAATACGACACAAGTGACAGGTTACTTGCTAATTACTTTTCGCATACCCGACGACTTGTACTCCTTAGATCAGTGCAGTGGTACGTCACAAAACTATTCCATTCAAACTACACATGTAACAGTATAGATTGCGCATAATATGTGACCCATTTTCCTTCACCAATTTTTCTTTAGTTCTACGATACGTACACCGGTCACGTGATAGTTTTTTTCCCACTGGTTCTGTTGCATATCGCATAATCCTAAAATGGTCATACTTTGAAACTACCATTTCTAACTTGTCCAGTAGCATATTAATTTCAGTCGGTACGGTGATCGGTTACATTGGTCAAGTTATTCGCCAAGTTACACAGTGCTCCACAGGTAGCAATTGTCACCGGCTCTATGAAATAAGGTCCCAATAAAATAAGTCCCCAAACCAAAAATTAAATAAGGCCCCAAAAATTTCTAATAAAAAAAAATTGGGGTCTTATTTCATTTTTTTGGGGCTTTATTTCATTTTTTTTTTTGGGACCTTATTTCATAATGAAATAAGGCCCCAATTTGAGAAATGAAATAAGTCCCCAAATAATATTTTTGGGGTGTTATTTCATTTTCTTAAATTTCAAAATTTTTAAGGAATGTAAGCAACCAATCTCATTCAAAGCACGCAGAAAATACTTTATTTCGCGAAGCCGCCTGCCGCGTTCTACGGAGGAAAAAAACCTCTAAGAGCTGCCGAAGGCCGCCACCAGAAGAAGAACTTGTTTTTCAAAAGTCTATTTTATTAAAAATTTTACGTATATATTTGTGTCTAAACGTTAAATAAACAGAAGATAAAAAAACAATCAATTAGCTGTTTAAATGACAATGCTGCGTGCGACACAAAAAACATACTATCAATTCGTTTGAAATATTTTTTTTAGGGTACAAGAATAATCTTCCAGTGAATATTGTTTAAAATTGTTTTTTAGTGAAATATTTATAATGCTCATATTTACAGGTTTCATTACTAATTTTTCTTATGTTCTTGCCGTCAAACAGCTGAGGACTCTTTGCAGGTATATACACAAAAACTATGTATTAATTAGGAATAAAAAAATATTTTAATGTAATATATAATTTAGTTTTTTTTTTTAATTGGACCTTATTTCATTTTCGAAATGAGGCTTTACTTCGTTATGAAATAAAGCCCCAAAAATTGCGGCGTTATTTCATTTTATTTTGGGGTTTTGTTTCATTTTGTTGGGGCTTTTCTTCATTTTTTTTTTGGGCATTGTTTCATAATGAAATAAAGCCCCAAAAATGGGGAGTTATTTCATTTTTTGGTTTGGGGACTTATTTCATTGGGGCCTAAAACTGGTTCATACACACAAAGTTCTAGTCACGTGACCATACTAGTGACTGGTTCATTTTCCGCAGGGTATTTTTAATATGGAACTACTTGTTTGTTTATATGTAAGTACTTCTTATTTTACTAGGAAACTATTTTATTTTATTTTTTGTTGTAAGTAGTTCGTAGTTTTACCATGGAACTACTTCAAAAAATGTATGTAGTTCTTAAAGATATATTTGGAAATTTTTTTTCTGGGTTGTTAACTTATTAAATATATGCCATAGATCCGCTGGACATTGTTTAGCAAATCCTTGCAGATATATAAAAAAAATGCTGTATTGTGAATATTTTGTAATTTGTAATGAAAATCACATATCAATTTCAAAAAATACAAATTTTAATTTCAATGCATTTAATTTTCAGAAAGTACCAAAGGTAATTCAAAAGTACCAATTGTAATTTCAAAATTGCATTGTTATTAAAAAAATACCATGTCTTATTAACAAAATCACAGGTTTCCTTATTATTAACAAAATCATAGGTTTTCTTAAAATCGCATTTGTCTTAAAAAAAAATCAAAAAGAAATACCAATTGAATTTTGTAGCAAACAAATACGCAATAAAGCATATAATTGATGGACTTATTGTAAAAACATGATAAGCCACATTTTATTTTTAGTTTGTTTTAGCTTTTTAAAGATTAAAGAAATGAAACCAATATGACTTTTGCAGGAACTTTATACACTAGGTACTTGCAATTAGTGTTTTAAGCAAGACTTCTATCAAATATTATTCAATGGATGCCTAGAAAACAAGAAAAAATCCATAAAACAGTAAATGTGGCTTATCAGGTTTTTACAATAAGCTCTTCAATTGCATATTAAAAAAAAAAAAAAAAAATTGAAATTAAAATTAAATTAAAATAATACCAAATGACATTCAAAAACTACTAAATGTAATTTAGAAAATAACAAATATAATTGAAGAGCTTATTGTATAAACTTGATAAGCCACATTTATAATTTCATACGTTGATTAAATATTGTATGAATTCTTGCTTAAACACTTGTGACACATATATAAAGTATAAAAGTCCTGCCGTTGCCATATTTCCTAAAGTTATTCACATTTTAAAAGGCGGAAAGTATCCAAAAATTAAATGTGGCTTATCAAGTTTTTACAATAAGCCGATCAATTAATAAAATCACAAATGTAAATAAAAAAGATTGATGGAATTTCACTGATATTTTTTTGGTATTTTTTTTTTAATAAAATTTGTTTTTTTTTTAGATCACATTTGTTATTTTTGTAATTTTGTTTGGTGTTTTTTGAATTTCAATTGAACGTCTCGCTCGAATAAGGGTATAATATATATTTATATACTTTTTAAAAACGCAACTAAGCATTATTACGTATACATCTGGCAATCATTTTTAAAAAAATATTTTATTTTTCTGTCCTTAAAGTTGGTATGAACTAAGTCCCCAATGAACTAGGGCCCCAAAACAAAAATTAACTAACTAACAAAAATTGTGGGTTTATTTCATTGTGAAATAAATAGACAGAACAGAAAATCAAATAAACCAAAGTGTAATGAAATAAATTCCCAAAATAAAAATTTAATATGTCCCCACATATTGGAGAATTAGTTCGTAATGAATCTTGTCCGCATTTTGAAATGAAATAAGCCCCTATTTTTTTAAATATATTTTATTCATATATCGCTCATTTACTTCAAGAGTGTCATACGTCAAAAATTAAATAATGATGCGGATTTATTAGTTATTTTTTTTTATTTATTTAAATTCATTTTTACAAAATTTAATTCTTAAAATAATAGAGCCTCAGCGCCTCTAGGGCATTGTTGAGACAAAGTTGGCAATGAGATCCATTTAACTAATTTTATAGTAAAATTTATAATAAAAAAAAAAGTATAGATATGTTTATAAAATTATACATATATTATTATACATATGAGAAAAAGAAACAAAAAAAAAAACAAAGTTTTATATAATGTTATTATTTATATCAAAAGCATTTCAATATTTTGTAGTAAATATTCTTTTAGTCTATTTTTAAATGAAGAAATTGATACACAATCTTTTAAAAGTTGAGGTAAATTATTGTATTCCATACTACCGATATATTCTATTCTTTGCTTGGTCACTTCTAGCCTACATCTAGCAGTTCTTATTTTAGAATTGTTCCTTGTATTAAAAGCATTTTGATTCGTTATAAAGCTGATTGTATGATGACAATTCTTTATATTGTGTAAGCATTTCATATTAATATCATGTATACTTTTCGAGATAGAGGATAATATATTTTATTTGTTCTTTAAAGTTGGTGCAAAGAGTATATACTTCATAGATTAACTGCGCTACTCACGGGTCTCTTGATAACTCGACCTAAGAGAAAAATACGTATAAAGATTTAGTTTACTAATACACATTTAATATTTATTAAATTTAATTTTTTCATTTTATCTTTAATTTATTTAATAGACAATTACTTTGACAAGTCGGTGACAACACAAGATTAAAGTTTTTTTATTCCACATATATATTCAAATTATAAGCATCCTTTTGTATGAAAATAAAAAAATACAAAAATCTTCCATGGTTGATTTTATATATGTCTTACCAGAGTTGTACTTTCTTCTCGTTTTTACTACATCTTGACATGCCACGACATCTACTAGATTCTGCGTATATCTTTCAATGTTGTTGTCGTCCACACTATTAATGTGCTTAGCAGCACAATATTATTTAGCAAAATAAATTAGTAAAACATTAGTAAAATATTAGTAAATCAATAGTTCAAAACAGTTAAGTGCTGAATAAACATAACTAAAATCTTAGCTGAAAACATAATTTTAGCATAAAATTTGCAGAAAAATAGTATATCTGATTTCTACTAACTTATTTTTTTGAGTGTTGTATTGTTCTTTTGTTTCAAAATGTTGTCCTTTTGGTCCTCCTTCAAATCGATGTACCAACAGTGAACAGAGAATAAAACAAAACATTAAGTATACATCTTGTAAACAACCTTAATAATTTTATTGGCATATTAAGCCTTTTTTCGATTAACACGATTTTTCATGCAAACAATGGCGAATTCAACTTCCGGGTAAAAATGTTAATATGGAGTTTAATAAAATTATTTCTTATATGATAAGTTCCCATATAAGAACATACAAAATGATCCGAAAAATAGGTCATCTTCATGTATCTAATTATATCAAATTATATATAAATTGATACAATTTTATGGCAGATTTGTTCATATCCGGGACATTTAATTATATCTAACTAGATATAAATATATCTGATTTTATAAAATTAAGCCGGAGTCGGTGAAAACATCTTCACTGACGAAGCTCATTTTTGGCTCAATGGGTTCGTCAATAAGCAGTATATGCGTTATTGATTTGGTGAAAATCCACATGCGCGTCATGAATCACCACTTCATCCACAAAAAAATAATTGTTTGGTGCAGTTTGCATTGGGCCATATATTTGCGATTTAATGCGATTTAGTGCGATATAGCGCCTCTAGACTTTTTTCTTTGTGGCTACGTCAAATCATTGGTCTATGCCGACAAGCCGACGACGTTGGAAGAACTCAGACCCAACATTGAAATCGTAATAGCGCCCGTTACGGCCAAAATGTGTGACCGAGTCTTCGAACATTGGGTCCAACGAATCCACCGCTGCCGACGTGCCAGCGGTGGTCATATGAACGAAGTCGAGTTCCATTCATATATGTTTTGATGTATTTCAAGTCGATAATAAAGTTTTGGAAATAGATCAAATGGTTTGCGTTTTTTTTAAAAAAAATTTGTCAAGTCCTTATTAAAAAACCCAACGATACTTTCAGGAACATTTCTTTCGTGTGAATTGAGAAATATATATGAGTGTTTTTCATTGTCAAGATATTTTTGTCAAATCAAGATTTTTTTTTTTGATTGTAAAGCATTTTGTAAATTTGAATCAGAAAACCATATTATATCTATACCACTTTTTTGATATAGCTAGAATATTTTAGCAATATATAGTCTTATTTTATAAAATTATGAGTTTAGAATGGTTTTTGTTGTAAACAAGAGCAAACAGTTTATTCATTGTTTTTTGAAAATTATTTGTAATATATTTTTGAAAATATATATCGTCAACTAAAATCCAAAAAGCTGTAAAATACACCTTCCCACAAAATGTTAAACATTTACTTCAAAAATACAATTTTATTATCGAAAATCAGAAGGACGTAACTGCGATTTCAATATATTCATTAACCAAAAAGCCGAGTAGTAGTTCTGTTTTTTGCCTTTTATATAATGATTTATATTGTGTTTTTGCTTTATTTCATTTAATTGTATTTTCTGTTATTAAATTTTTGTCGATAGTTTTTAAATGGTTGAAATACGTTTTTTTTTAAATACTTACAAGAAATAGATACAAATATTTAGTTAAATGTTTGATTTGCCTTATTTTTGTAACTATATGGAGGTTGAAAGCTCGTTATAAATTGAAAATATCATAAAAATAATCTCGATGTATATAAAAACAAAAAAACTGTATAAAATATTACTTGAGCAAGAGTAAAACCAAAATTTTTCTTTTTGTAAATAGAACATTTTGGTCTTCAAAGTTTAGTAACGTCATGGTGCTTGTGAGGGAAAGACCCAAACCACGTGTTTGATTACTAAGAAGACAAGAATGGAGCAAAATTGATGATTAGTAGATGTTTTGTTAAAGCTCTGCCAATTATGCATGTTCTAGCTTTTTTAAAATTTCGGGTTCTGATGAGATTTTTAGCCAGATCGAAATACTAGTATCAACCTGGCTAATATGTTTGATTTGCTTTATTTTTGTAAATATAGGGAGGTTGAAAGCTCGTTATGAAACATAAAATATAATACATAAGTTGACTAAAACTTTTTTATTACTTCCAAAAAAACAGTATTTTTATCATAAGCTTTTGTTCTTTTTTTGCATTCAGTTTTGTTACGGCCTTTTGGTTTCATAAAAATCAAGTACTAAATGCCGTAACTATAGAACTTAGAAACTAATATTTTTATACGAAGTTTTTTCTCAGAATCAAATCTGTCAGTGTTTCTTAAACATAATTCTTAAATTTGGATACTAAGCTTCATGTAGTTTTTTTTTTGTCTCTTCTGTTTTGGATTTTAGGTGGCGGTATAAAATTTAGAATTTTCCAAAATATTATACACTGCTATTCATTAGAATAAGGCCAACCTTCTGGGACTAAATTTCTCTTAATTTCCAGTTCTCTTTATTCATTTTAACGAAGTTATTGTTGTAATAATTTAAAGAAAACTTCCAACAATGCAACAAAGAGAAATTTGTTTATTGAGAAGAACAGTTATATTTTATTTGATTTTTTTAAAATGAATGCTAAAAAATGCCCTTTTAAAAATGCATCATTAGAATAAGGCCAGTTACGGGGTTTTATGCGAGGAGTAAACAGGTCTTAAAAAAACACGGAAAATATCGAGAAAATTGTTGAAAATTTACCTATTTTCATTATTTGTAAACTACATTGAACTATCTATAATTTTGTTGTTAGGGCAATGTAGTTGTTTATTAAATTTGTTTTTATTTTAGCTAATAAGGCCTTAAGTTCTTTATGTAATTAAAAATGCATTTAATCCATATTTTCCCAACGTTTCGTGAATGTTATATTCACTTTATCAAGGGATTCGTTGTAAGAAAAATTATTTTTATTACATTGAACAATAATTTTTATTGTAGACAAACATAAAACTGTAAACATGAAAATTAAATTAAACACAAACTTAAAAATTATATCACAGGTAAATTATAATATTGCAACACAGTGAACTAAAATTGAAGCTTACAAAGATCAAGGTTATTCCAGCCGTGCAATAGCAACAAATGAAAGGGCGAACTTATCGAGCCACAACACATCGGGAGAGATGCATGATTATATGAAAAGCCACAAATTCAGCATCCTCAGTGAGCAAGGAGTTAATGCAAGTATATGCACAGTTAGACATGTTATCAAATCGTGTTCTCAACTTCAGAGATAGAAACTCCAAAAAAAATACTATTAAACAAACTAATTTCGTCGTATTTTCCGATTAAAAAATTATAATTTGGATGGTCCTGATGGCTATAAGTACTATTTTCATGATTTAAGAAAAGAACCAAGATTTTTGAATAGACACCATTCCCTGGAAGGTGGAGTCATGGTGTGGGACGCTGGATCCTACTATGGTACATCCAAAATCGTTTTTGAAAGTGCTTAAATGACTGCTGAATCTTTTAAACGCATTGTGGAATCAGCATTTCCACATTTTAGTGAACTGTTTTGGACCCATATCTTGCTCTTACCAACATGACAACGCACCTATACACACAGCTAGAGTTGCAAAAACTGGATTCAGAGTCAAAATGTTGGGCTTATGCAATGGCCAACTTTTTCACCATACCTAAACATTGTCGTAAATGTGTGGGGCTGGATGACACGAAAAGTCTACGAAAACGGAAGACAATTTGAGAACAAAAAATTCTTTAATTGAAGAAGTATGGTCCGAAATTTCATTGGACTACCTTAAGTCATTGTACGATTCCGTTACAAACAGAATCTTTGTAGTAATCTATACTAATCTATACTAATATTATAAAGAGGTAATGTTTGTATGTTTGTTTGTTTGTTTGTAGAAAGTAATCTCCGTAACTAATCATACGTTTTCTAAATTTTTTACCAATATTTAATTTGGTCCTCCAGGATGGGCATAGGCTATATATCGTTCCGGAATTTTTTTTTTTTAAAGTTATGAGCGGAAACATAAAAATAATCTATATATATAAAATACAATGTTTGTAAGTTTGTCCTCTATAGACTCTAAAACTATGCAACCGATTTGGCCCAAACCGATTTCATTTGAAAGGTTATAGTCCAAAATAGGTTTTCGGCTATATATATTTCATGTGGGCGTGGCCCCTCCCACATAAATTGAATAACATCATATATCTTGACTATTGTGATAGCAAGAGTTTTGAAACATTGCAGTATCCCATATGTTACTGACTTGAATAATCAGAAAAAAAAATGGGCGGGATCGGACCAGTGGGAGTGGCAGCTCCCATACAAAGTAAATATTTAATATCATATATCTACAGTACTATAATTGCCATAGTCTTTGAAATTTGTCCACGTTGATTATTTGTTAATGTGAATAGTCATGGGAAAAATGGGCGTGATCGGATCACTAGGCGTGTCAGCTCCCATACAAAGTAAATATTTAATATCATATATCTACCGTTCTATAATAGCCAGAGTCTTAGAAATATGTGCACGTTGAGTATTTGTTAATGTGAATAGTCATGGGAAAAATGGGCGTGATCGGACCAGTGGGAGTGGCAGCTCCCATACAAAGTAAATATTTAATATCATATATCTACAGTACTATAACAGCCAGAGTCTTTGAAATTTGTCCACGTTGATTATTTGTTAATGTGAATAGTCATGGGAAAAATGGGCGTGATCGGGCCAGTGGGCGTGTCAGCTCCCATACAAAGTAAATATTTAATATCATATATCTACTGTTCTATAATAGCCAGAGTCTTAGAAATTTGTGCACGTTGATTATATTATGAGTAGTCATGGGAAAATTGGGCGGGATCATACCAGTGGGCGTGGCAGCTCCCATACAAAGTGATTATTTAGCTCCTATACAAAATTAATATTAATATTAAATATCTAGGGTTCTATATTAGCTATATAGCCTTCAAATTTGGTACGAGTCCATCAATTACAAATATTAGTAGTCGAACTGAAAATGGGCGGAATAGGATAAATGGGCGTGGTACCGAAAGCAAAAAACAAATAAGCATTAAAATAAATTATTACATTCAAGACTTTTTGCAAGGTTATTTAATAATGTTGTTTAAAAATTGTTTTAGCGTTCCTCATAGTCCTAGAATAAATAAAAAAGGTAAAGAAGTAAACAATAAATTTTATGATATGGTTTAAGTAACAATTCATGTTAACAGGTACACTTAACATAAAAAATATATTATTATTAGATTATTATTTGCGTAAAAGAAATTTCTTGATTTAAAGAATTAATTACAATTAAAATTTGAAGGCAAAATAACTTTTGCCTGGTCAGCTAGTTTCTAACAAAGAAGGTTGCGCTAGTTATTAAAACATTTAAAAACTTAAAATTTAATGCAAAAAATTATGTTGTTGTTGCATTTTTTGTTATTTCCTTATGTGGCCTTATTCTAATGAAGCATTTAAAAACGCATTTAATTTAACTTGTTTACCAAAATACGAAATAAAATATAACCGTTATTTTTAAATTTTTACTTTTTGTATTATTTATTTTTAGGAGAGCGTTCTCTAAAATAAAACACAAAAAAAGTTAAATTACAAACCACCACAAAGGTGAATAAATCGAAAATATATTTATAAACCACTGGCCTTATTCTAATGAGTAGTAGTGTATTAGCACGGTATTACAAAATAGAACAAAATGTATACACCTTTGAAATAACTTAGTATTTACTGTTGGGCAAGAGAAGAGCAATTTTCAAAAATTTTAATAGACCTTTAAAATCTAAAGTTGTCATTAAGATTTTGCGGAACAAATAAATTTTCACATCGTTATTTTTCAGCTTTCTAAAAATATACAGTGTCGCACAAAACAAAAGCGACTAAACATAAGTTAATCTATTTCTTAAATATTCCTTTTTTGTAGTCGATTTGGAGAAAGATATTGATTGAATCTTTTTGTACCATTGATTAGAATATTTAAGGAGAATAAGAAAATATATAAAAGTATGTTTGAAAAATCAAACAAAATATGAAAACAAAAGCAATAAAATAGTAAATATTGTATGTTTATTTCCCTAGTTATGGATCGGCTTTTTTAAATTTTTGTTTATATTCTTATTTCAAACTCATTTAACTTCTTGTTGCCGATAGTCTTTCAAATCTGCTATTCTTATATATCTAGGCTCAGGGCGTTTTTGTAATTACATTTTATTACTTGCAAAAACGAATCATATGAGTGCAGTTATATTTCTATTCAAATGTCTTATGTCACCAGAGGTGATGCGATTGCAACAATTGATGCTTTAATGTTATTCAGTGCACATTTTTTGCCTCCAGGCGTTTTGTTTGTTACACAACAAATCTTTTGTATAACACATAAAAATCTGTTTGTTTGTTTATTTAAAATAACAAAAGTTTTTATTTTTTTCCCTTTATGCATAAAAAATATTATACGTGAGCAAAATAACTTTTTGTGTTACTGCTTAAAAATTTAAGAGTAAAATGTTAGGGCAATATTTTTGTACAAATTTGTTCGGGAAAAATTAAATAAATGGGAGAAAACATGTCAAACCATCATGAAAAAGTGCCTTTTTCGGAATCACCCTCTCCGATTTGAATGAAATTTTCCACAAATGTTGTATATTACTAGACTTGAAAAAACCCCAAACTTATGGACCCCAACGACTTTCGGTTTCCGAGTTATGACGTCATGAATATTAGAAAAAACTCAAAAATGTCACTAAAGTGTGTTTATAAAAATGTCTATAACTTTTAAACTGTAAAAGCTAAAATATTTTTGTTTACAGTTTTTTAAAGGTAAGAATATGCTCTTTAAAATGATATGCATATGCATTTTTATCATGGAAATTTCCACCGAAATTTTTTCGGATCTAAAATTCAGAAGGCCAAATCGGGAAAAACTATATTTTTTAAAATTCTTAAAAAAATATATGTTAATAAGTAAATCCTTGTTAACATATATTTAAAATTTCAGATTGGAGCCATGATTAGTTTTTGAGTTATGAGCTAAAACGTGGCCCTATGTACGATTTGCACTTGTAAAAGATATGTATAATAAACACAAAAGGGTGCGCCATACATGGTAAACTTGCGAAATTATGCTGTAACTCCAAACGTTTTCTGAAAAGTTGCAAACAATGACATATTCGTTTTCTTTTAATGAATTTTTTCTAAAGTTTAGAAATGCGTTCTGCTCTTTGGAAATTAAGGAATGTGGCAGTAAATTTTTTAGTTTTTCGATAAATAAATCTAAAAAATCATCGGTAGGTTTAATCATTGTTTCCAAACTATCCCTGTCAGTACTAATCCATTGCTTGTATGTTATTTCGTCAATATCGTTTTCATCGAGTAACTGACGAAGAGTCTCTTTAAAATTATGAGTTCCGGGACATAAATTGCATTTACCAAGATAGCACTGCGGAGACTCTGTAGAGCAAACAATTTTTTTAAAACAGTCTTTGTATGATTCTATCTTAAAATCTTCCATTGTTTTTTATATTCAAACTGAAATAAAATTTTATAACGAAATTGTACTTGCTCAAAATTAAAAACTCTGCCAGTGGACCAAAAGTATTTGTTCCTTAATAAACTTTTGAATCCTATTTAAAAAAAAATTGAAAAACCTTTTAATTAAATCACTGGTATGGATTGAAGATGAGCTCCAAAAAAATTAACCAAATATTTTTATGTTAAGCTTATTAATATACGTCATTTGAGTGCTATTACATTTTTTTATCCCATCTTTTACAAGCGCAAATCGTATATAGGGCCACGTTTTAGCTCATAACTCAAAAACTAATCATGGCTCCAATCTGATTTTGAATATATGTTAACAAGGGTTTACTTATTAACATATATTTTTTTAAGAATTTTAAAAAATATAGTTTTTCCCGATTTGGCCTTCTGAATTTTAGATCCGAAAAAATTTCGCTGGAAATTTCCATGAAAAAAATGCATATGCATATCATTCTAAAGAGCATATTCTTACCTTTAAAAAACTGTAAACAAAAATATTTTAGCTTTACAGTTTAAAAGTTATAGACATTTTTATAAACACACTTTAGTGACATTTTTGAGTTTTTTCTAATATTCATGACGTCATAACTCGGAAACCGAAAGTCGTTGGGGTCCATAAGTTTGGGTTTTTTCAAGTCTAGTAATATACAACATTTGTGGAAAATTTCATTCAAAACGGAGAGGGTGCAGCCGAATCGCATGATGGTTTGACATGTTTAATCCCAAATGTAACTTAAACACATAATAAAACAAATTTAAGACCTTGTTCAATTACACTATGGAACAAAATGTGGGTCATGGTATTGGGGGTGGATGATACTTATATCCAACGACTGTGTTAGGTTAGTATAGTAGAACCCCCAAAAAGTTTGGTCCTGTGTGGGTACAGTCAAATTTTATGGCCATTTAAAGTTAGCATTTTTTTTTTTGCCAACACTGTATTGAATAAGACTCAAAAAGTAGTGTAGTAGTTGTTTTGAACTAAATTCTGTGTTCGGTTGTCCCTAAATTCTGAGTTCGGATGTCTCCGTTTCCACTCAAAACATAAAAAATGTATAGTTTTTTATTAAAATACTACTACACATATAAAAGTATATTGTCAGAGTTGCCATATCGCAATTTTGGGAAATGGTAAAATACCACAATAGCTTTCCAAAAAAAAAAAAATTTAAATCGGTTAACTTAAAAAAATTTACTCAAAAAGATTGTTGGAAAAATTACACAGTGGTACAAAATTGAATGAAATAGAAAAACCTGGGGAGCGATATTATTTTTCTTTTAGGTCTTGTCGAGTTAAAGCAGAATCCAATAGTGAAATATGCCGGACACCTCCAAACCCGGATTTACGGTTAAAAAACTGGTTTTTTAACTTTGTTGATAATGATAAGATTTTTAGTTTCTTACTAGATTTGGAAAGAAGAAACTGAGATCTTTCCAATGATATATAATTTATCTAAGAAAGCTTGAGAAATTTGGGTGTTATTGTCCAGCAAACACAAACTTTGTAGATTTTTCAAAAATTTTTCAACTTTGGTGACGTTTTTATACATTATTTTATTAAGAAACTATAATACTATTGAATTTATTCAAAAAGTACGTTTATTTACAATTACAGCGCATATTTGGGTTTAAAAATAGATAAGCAATTGACTGAGTTATTTAACTTTTATGAAAACATAATTTTTACCAAAATGCCTGCACAATGTTTTTGGTGTTGTTTTTATGCACCTTCTATGAAGTTACAAATCAATGCTATCCTAAACACACTTGTCAAAGCGGCAATCTGAAGTCCTCGGGTCGCGATTAAAGCAGTGGAATTTGGTGGAAAAAGATTTCGTTATAACATCTGGTAGAAAAAGTGACCGGACTTGGTTACTTCAAGAAAGTTTTAAGACTAGTTCGAATGATAGTGATCTCGTGTATTGCGTTGATGTACCAAAACTATTTTCGGCATTAAATCACATTTATAATGCAGATGAATGGCGACTTTTCATTGATGGTTCATGTGAAATTATATTTTCTTATAAAAATGTATGACTTTATTTTTATTAATTTAAGATTTGTAATGTAATATCTAGGCTTAAAAGCTGTTTTATTGCATAACCAAAATCAATTACCTTCAGTTGCAATCGCATATGCGACTAATACAAAAGAAACTTACGAAGTAATGAAAAATATACTAATGTTTGTTAGCTATACCACCCATAAATGGAAAGTCGTCGCTGACTTAAAGGTTTTGACAATTTTATTTGGTATGCAAGGTGGTTACACAAAGTATCCGTGTGCACCGAATCGTTATGATCGCAAAGTATGGCCATCTCGCGAGTCACATAGAATAGGCAGGAAAGCCATTTTAAATGACCAATTAGTTAAAGCTGAGGACGTTATTCTGCCAGCACTGCATCTTAAACTGGGATACATGAAACAATTTGTAAAAAAAATTAGATGTAAACGGCGACGCTTTTTGTCATCTCAAAGCGGTGTTCCCAAAACTAAGTGAAGCCAAAATAAAAGGAGGTATTAATTAATTTGGTTACATATCTAATACGTTGTCCATCGTTTTTATCTGTTTTGATAACTTTTAGGTATTTTTATTGGACCTCAAATTCGAAAAATTATGAGAGATGCAGATTTCATTAACAAGCACAAGATAAGTTCCGTTGAAAGACGTGCATGGAAGAGTTTTGTTGTGCTATGCGATAATTTCCTTGGAAATCAAAGAAGCGACGACTATGTCACAGTTGTCAATGAGTTTTTAAGTGCGTATGGTGAAATGGGCTGCAACATGTCCATAAAAATTCATTTTCTGCATTCGCATTTGGACTTTTTCCCAGATAACCTGGGTCAGTTCAGTGATGAACAAGGCGAACATTTTCACCAGGAAATGGCAACTATTGAAAAACGCTTTGAAGGAAAAAAATAAGATACAAATGATTTCAGAATATTGCTGGTCACTTAAACGAGAAACTGATGATGCAGATTTAAAAAAAAAAACGGTCAAGCAAACACTTTTGAGTTAAATAACCAAAAATAAAATTTGTATAGTGCGCCCCGGTAGGCTAGTTGGTAGCGTGCTGGCTTATCAGTGCGGGGGTCGTGGTTCGATTCCCACCAGAGGCACTGGTCTGTTTTCGCTACAACGCGCCGACGGCCATAGTAGCTAGTGCTCGGTTAGGGTAATAGTATATAATTTGTAATTATATGATTATTAATTACTAAAAAAAAAAAAAATAAAAAAAAAAAATTGTATAAATGTTTAAAAGTTTATTTTCATGAAAAGTTAAATAACTCAGTCAATTATTTATCTATTTTTAACCCCAAATATGCGTTGTAATCGGTAATAAATGTACTTTTTAAATAAATTCAATAGTATTATAGTTTCTTAATAAAATAATGTATAAAAACGTCACCAAAGTTGAAAAATTTTTGAAAAATCTACAATATTTGTGTTTGCTGGACAATAACATCTGAATTTCTCAAGCTTTCTTAGATAAATTAAATATTATTCGAAAGATCTCAGTCTATTCTTTCCAAATCTAATAATAAATTGAAAATCGGATCATTATCAACAAAATTACAGGCTTATAAAAGCGCAAAGGTACAAAAACCGGGTTTTTAACCGTAAATCCGGATTTTGGAGGTGTCCGGCATATTTTACTATTGGAATCTTGTTTTACTCGACAAGCCCTACAAGAAAAATAATATCCGGTCCCAGGATTTTTGGACTGTCGCACCGTGTTATACAAAATATAAATTTTTAAAATACCTTAACCCGTCTAGGATTTATATGCTGTACAAATTTTAACTTTGGTTGTTAATAGAGGGCGCTTTAAAGCAATAATACTTACAAAAATTTTTATTTTTTTTTTTTTTTTTTTTATTAATTAATAATCATATAATTACAAATTATATACTATTACCCTAACCGAGCACTAGCTACTATGGCCTTCGGCGCGTTGTAGCGAAAACAGACCAGTGCCTCTGGTGGGAATCGAACCCACGACCCCCGCACTGATAAGCCAGCACGCTACCAACTAGCCTACCGGGGCGCACACAAAAATTTTTAATGAAGCATGGTTGTATATATAAGTGAAGTTTGGTTAAAAAGTGTACACCGCATCAATGATGTGACAATAATGTATTAAAGTTTATTTAGATAGATATGATTTTGTTATAATACTAGCATATTAAAATAGATACAATTTGTTATTTGATTGATGAATTTTTATGGATTAGTTACAAAACCAAAAAAAAACTATAATTTTTTGTCATGATACTAGTACTTGTGTTTATGTTCATATATTTTTATAGTATAAGCAGGCACCGGAAGTTCATGCAAATGCATGTTTTCCCAGTAAATTCTGAGAACAGGGTAAACAAAATAGCTTTGCGAATCAAAGAATTTGCGTTTACATAGCATCGATTTGTTAATGCACATTTTAGCTTAGTTTGATATTAAAGCATATTTATGCATATTTTGCTTTAAATACATATTTAATTGTAAGTTTCTTAGTTTTTCGTAAAAAAAAATTGCATTTAATTTTATTTTATATTTGACCAACGAGCATATATTCTGAAGAGGATCCAAGCTGCTCAAGCATTGCTAAGTGGTCTCACAAAATTGTATATGCAAAATGGGATTAAGACAAACAGTTTCAAATGTTTTTTTAACTGCGTATTTTTCAATACGATGCAGCGTTATGGTGTACTGGTTAGCGCGTTGCACTGTTATGTAAGATGTTCCCGGGTTCGATTCCCGGTGACTGCAAAATAAATTTTAGAAAAAATAATATATATGACTTTTCTGTCCCTCATATGTATCGCAGCGCCCACCTTCGGTGTTCTTATAGTACTTAAACCCACCGAAGTAATATAAGGAATTAGGGCTAAGATCCGTCAGGTGGCGAGGAACAACTCTTCTAAGACTTATCTCCCGCAATTACCCCACCTACACTACGCTCTTTCCAAAAAAGCAACACATTAATTAATATGAAGAATTTCCTGATTTTGTATTAATTAAGCAAAACGTAGCAAAAAATGTATTAAACAATAACAAGTTTGATATAATTTTTATTAAAAATAAAATTTATGTTGTTTTTGACCTTTAATTGTGCGATGAAAATAAAAATTATTCAAGTTCAAGGCCATGCTCTATATTTCTCTATTAGGATATTGTCCTAACAAATAATCTATAGAGTTTTTGTTTGGAATATAGAGTATGGCCCCGAATTTAAATAATTTTCATTTTCATTGCCCAATTAAAGGTTGAAAAAACATAGTTTTTATTTTTGATAAAAATTATATCAAATTTGTAAAAAAAGACAAAGTACGGTCTTGTTTACTCCTCCTTTACATCTTGTTTGTAAACCAAACAAAAACAAGTGTGAAAATAAAAAGGAGAATAAAATCAAAAAGCGTGTATTGTATATCTACTAAAGGTAGAGCTTGCACATAACGAACAAGTATTTAATTTATTTTTGTGTAATTGTGATAATCTCTAACTTCGAGCTAATATATTAATTCTCATTTAGTGGGATAAGTAGGTTATACGAATGTTTGATGTTTGCATGGGATTGTCACTTCTTTCAAAACGTGCTCTGATGATGGGAACCTAGAAAATTCCCGATAGTGGTGAATTAATAAATCTGAAAACAAAAACTCTATAGATTATTTATTAAGAAATACAGAATATGACCTAGAACTTGAATAATTTTCATTTTCATTCATAAACATTAACTTTATAATTTAATGAAAATTTCTTCAAAATAAAACTGTTGTTGGAGTTGTACTTCTGAGATTATGTATGCAAGAACAAAAACACCGTGTATTAAATAAAACTAGTTTTAATCACAACAAAACTCGACCTGGCGATAGACCAGTGGGCAAAAGCGCTCTGTCTAACGTGTAGTGCGAGTGAATTTGGCATTAGAAATCAGTTTATCTATACCACGGTCAGTGATTGCACAGAAAATTGCATATAGACGCAATCGAACAAATAAAAAACATAACAAATATTACATTATTCAAAAAAAAAACAGGGTCACTGACGAAGGTTCAATACCAGAAACTGCGCAGTCTGATTCAGAAAATTGAAAATTTACAACGTAGTTATGATTTTTAGAAAATACACTCATTATTCTCTACCACGCCTTTCACAATTGAAATTAAATAAAATTGCATATTAATTATATTATTAATTGCAAATGTCTGAAAAAGACGTTAAAAATTCAAACTCAAACAAAAATCAAACTTTGCTCTCTGGCAATTTTTCCCTAACTACGAATACATAATAGATGTCGCATCACTTACAACATATAGGAAAACAGTGGACATTAGAGTAAGGTAAGTTTCTAAAAATAAAACTGTTGTGTTGTTGGAGTTGTACTTCTGAGATTATGTACGCAAGAACAAAAACACCGTGTAGTAAATAAAACTAGTTTTAATCACAACAAAACTTGACCTGACGATAGATCAGTGGACAACAGCGCTCTGTCTAACGTGTAGTGCGAGTGCATTTGGCATTAGAAATCAGTTTATCTATACCACGGTCAGTGATTGCACAGAAAATTTCATATAGCCGCAATCGAACAAATAAAAAACATAACAAATATTACATTATTCAAAAAAACAGGGTCACTGACGAAGGTTCAATACCAGAAACTGCGCAGTCTGATTCAGAAAATTGAAAATTTACAACGTAGCTATGATTTTTAGAAAATACACTCATTTTTCTCTACCACGCCTTTCACAACATAATAATTTAATGTTTCTCTATTTTCGTGTTTATTGTTATTTTTCTTCCGAATTCTCAAAATTCCAGTACAGCCTACTTGAAAATGAAAAATGACGTGGACACGGCTTGGTTTACCTCAACACATTGTGAGAAATGCTGAGAAAATAAATACACAACTAAAAAGTTTACATCCTTCAAACTTGCACCGATCACAACCATCGGCGTTTAGCGGTCGTTTTCAATGTTCAAAAATTTTTTGAATACAAACAGATTAAATTTTACGTTTGAAAATATAAACAATGTATTTAATTATATCTATTTTATATTTATCTCTACACGCAGAAAAAAAAATTTTGCTATTTGCCAACTTAAATTCGGTTACTACGACTCAAATTCAGTTATTTTGAATTTCAAACGGTTTTTTACAATTGAACATTAGTTTTCACAAGAAAGTTGGTTAATTCAACTAAATTTTAGTTGCAACACCCAAAATGTTCATAAATCCAATGTAAATATCATTGTACTTACTGAATTGTTACCATAAAATACACCTTTCAATTCGGCTGTCTCTTTGTTTCCTGTTTTTATTTATATTCATTACATTTTAATAAAACCATGAGATTGAATCAAAAGTTACTTGTTTTTGTTAAGTTTTATGTTGTTTTTGGTTTTAAATAAAAAAAAAGTTTAAGTGCATATTTTTTTTAATTTTTAGGTGCCGATAATAGAAGCCTAAGCATACACTTTTAGGTCTATAAAGCTCCTGTCCCTGATTATGAGTATTAAAAAGAAAACTTTTTAAAACTTATAGAAAAAACTTCAGAATAAAATCGTTCAATCAAATTGAAGGTACATATCTAACCAAAAATGCAATCAATCTTTGATAAATTTTATAAATATATATTTTAAATGTGTTATTTTAAATGAAAATTACCAAGTTAAATAAAATTGATTGTAAAGCCAACTCAACTGTTTATGTAAAATAATAGGCAATCCGTATTTGTTGAAGGATTGAGAAAAAATTAACGTATTTAAAATTTAAAGAAAGTTTTGTAAAGAAAATTATAATACATGAAATGTTCTTTTTTATCTGTTGTTTTAATATTTTTCTATTTGTGTAGAAAATTTTTAGAATTGCATCCACGATTCACACGATAATATTTTTATTTATTGTGTTAATCGGGGGATGTGGAAACTGCATTGGTTTACGCCATTTTTATTTTTGTAATTAATTTTTTTTTGTAAAATTGAGTTGGAAATCCGGGATTATGTTGCACTGAAATACTATGTACAATTTAAAATACCTATTGGATATCATGCTCTGGATAGAAATTTATGTCCAAAAATGCAAATTTTTGAAGCTGCAAGATGATTATGTGATGACTTTTATTCAAAATAGGTTAGATATTTAGAATAAAGGTACAATTTCATATTAACTATTCACTGTTAATAGTCCATGCATAAAAATACGAAATCGATGTAGAAGCAAAGAAAACTTTCGTAAAATGCGTTTATGTTTTTAAAGTTTTTGTTATTTTTTCATTTTATTCTCTTTTAATACATGGATTATTTTAAGTGTTGGATCACGAAAATCATTACAAAAAAATCTTAATAAGTTTTTTTAACATTTGATGTGAAAATCAATGTAGATCTACTGTACTGGAAATATAGATCAACTGTACTTTGAATTGAAGTAATAAGTTTTTATTTTTTATTAATAAACTTGTTTCTTTTGATCGATTTTCTAATCGATAGTCTAACGCATTGACCCATTGCCAATGATTGTTATTAGTGACGGTACTCAGAATAATTATATTTCAAAGTAGAGAAACATGACCAAGGTCAACCTTAATATTCAGCACACTATTTGATTCTATTAATCTTACTTAGTGTTATTAAAATATCATTAAAGGTTATGCATTTGATTTCAACATGAAATACAATTTAAGTTCTTGCAATAGCAACGGAACATATTCAAAAATCTTATACATTTTTCAAGCAAAAATATTTTAGTGCGGAAATGTGTTATTTGTGCCAAATTTTATTTTCTTATTATTTTGTGAAAATGGTCTAGGGCAACCGAAATGAAAATATTAAAGTACACACAGAAAAAAATTTAGCTATTTGCCAACTGCAATTCGGTTGGTATGTAGCATATAACGTTACGTAGTTTTGTGAATATTCGAAGTTTTGTATGAGTGTCAGTAGCAGTTGCATGCAGAGTTTCCGGCTTCTATCTCGTCGGCTAATGGTCGAGGTTCGGGGCTACTTATTCTCATCTTGAAACATAACGATTACAGCACTACTATTTTATTTTGTGCATGCAATAAGATTTTAGAGGAAAAAGAAGGAGAAAATGAAAGGGAAAGCTAAAGAGGAAAAAGGAAACGGAAATAAGTTTTTAAGTCGGGCGAAAGTTATTTTTGTTGACAGAGTCGTGTGTAGATGTTAACACGATCGAAATTCCCATCCCAACCATGATCATACTAGGAAGTGCAAGTAGATTTTGTATGATCCCATATATTCCCTATCCTAACAAGTTACCCAGGAATCAAAAACAAACTTTTTACAAGTTCATAGTAATATTCAAAATTTTATTGAAATAAAATTAAATCCTTAAACATGCGTTTAAATAAATTAAAATGCTCAACCTAGAGCGAAGTGAAACAAAAGAAAATTTAAATTAATATTAAATGAAGTATTCATGATGAAAACTAATAAAAATTAAACATTGAAAAATAAAAATAACTTAATTCGCTAATACGAAGCGTGTAAAAATCATTTTGTTAAAAAAATGCTGAAAAGGAAATTTAAATGGCGATATCCAGTTCGGCTATCATAAAAATGTTTAATATAATGTAATAAAAATCATTTTTTTATACGTGCATAAATAAAATATTGATTTTTTTTTTTTTAATTTTTTGGTCCAAAAATAAACTTATTTATTCATGTTTCAAATTTATCATAAAAAAAAAATTAACAAAAATAATTTTACTCGGCGCGACAAAAAAAAATAAATAAAAATTATTTGACCCGACCGGGATTTGAACTCACGAATTAAAAAAAAATAACAATTCTTTAATAAAATTTATTTAAAACATTATAAAAAAAAATATTACTTGACCGGGATTCGATCCCACGACTTCGAGATTATTGGTTCGGGCTCTAACCAACTAGGCCACACCGGATATTGAATTTCAACGTTAATTATGCGTTTATGTTAACTAACAGAAAATGAGAGAGAATTATGTTAACATGTAAACTCCATGTAACTAAATATTCTCAGGCCCGTTATCTTAATTAAATAATTAAATACGTTTTAATTAATAACTTTTATAATTTTTAACCGATTTTAATGAAATAAAGATATTTTTAATCGTTAATTAAACTCCAACACGACAATTATTAAAATTTTCTGATTAAATAATTAATTATAAAACCACATTCACTGTTCTTTTAAGAAAAGTGGTTAACATTGCCACTTATGTTAATAACATAACTCTGTTAATATTAATTTTAACAGCAGTCTTCACTAATTATACAGTGGTATTTATAAGTAAAGGTGTTTTTATGATATATTAATTATTTATAAAAACAATTAAATAAAAATTAATAAAATGACTTACCAGGACTGGATTCCACGTAGAAATATCTTTCGATGGCCCCTTCCTGTTACCGCAGGCTGGTTCAAAAGTTTTGTTTAAAAATTGAAATAGTTGTTCTGTTAAAATTTTTTTTTAAATTTCCAGAAATCTTAACATTTACTTTTACCGATTTAACATTCACATTTAATTTTTTTTATAGCTTTTCAAAAATAGCTTTTAAAGTTTTAAAATTATTTGTTTTTAAAGTTGTTTTTATTAAAATTAAAGTTTTTTCATTTAGATAAATTCTTGTTTTGACACTTGTTTTAAACTATTTTTGTATTTTTGCACATTTCTTTTTTCCACTGATTTTTGCATTCTTCTTAGTTTTTTTTTTTTTTTAAAGATTAGTTGACAAATTTGTGTAGAGTGAAAAAAAATTTAGGAAAAAAAAATTAAATAAAATAAAAATGTAAATAAAAAAAATAATTAAGTGAAACTAATTCAGTGTATTTTTTTTAAGAAAAGTGTTTAGATTTAAATTTTTAAAATGTACTATTAAATGAAATGTTATTGAAAATTTTAATTATGAAAAATAAAATTATTCTAGAATTTATTTTAATGTTTTTTTTTCTCTTGTGGTTTTGTTCTTTCTTTTTAGTGCTGTGTTTAGAAAATTTTAAACTTGAGACACTTTTATGTAAATTTTTATAAAAAAATGATTTTCAATAAAAAAATGATAATTAATTATTCTTATTGGCACAGTGTTTTTTGTTGTTTTTTTAGAGTTAACTTTCCTCTAGGGGAATTTTGCAATTTAGTTTCTAGCACTTTTATTCGATTTTTATTAATTTTTCTGTGATAAAAAAAAATCTGTGATTTTAGTTTTTAGGGTTGTTTTGTTTCAGTTTTTTTTTTTTACTTCTCGTTTTTTTTGTTGTTTTTAAACAATTTTCTTTTGGCAATTAAATATATAGAAAATTAATTTCTTAATAAAATTTAAGAGAATTTTAACAGTTTAGCCACTTTTCACAAATTTTAAACTGAATTTTTCCTAGTTTTTCACTACACTTTCACTTTCACGTATTCTGTTGATTTTTCCTGGAGATGTTGATGAAAATTTCCTGGAGATGTTGATAAAAATTTTCCTAGGACTTTTCCTGCCAACGAAAATTCCTCCGTTTGGGTAGGAACAACCCCTAATAGTGAAAAATAAATCAGCGTAGTCCCTGTGAATTAAATGTTAAAAAGTTATGGTTATGGTTTTGCAATATTTCTACGTGTGTGTGTATGTTCGTTTTACCTTTTATATAGCTAACAGCCAGGTATATGAATAAAAAGCCTTTGTAAATTAAATTACTTAGGGATTGATTAAAAATTAGATTTTTAATCGGAATTTCCAAATTATAAAAGAAAATTTCTGTTGAAAGAAAAGAAAAATAGTTTTGGAAAATTTTATGCAATTAAATAAACACAATTTAGGAGTATTTTCAACTCAATTCCGTGGATAAAAATTGATTTAAAAAAGAAACATTTAGCGGAGAAAAATTAATTTCTCGGAAAAATAAAATTTTAATTTAAGGAACGTAGAAAAGGAAATATGTTAAAAATTGAAAGTTTTGAACAGAAAATTAATTTCCCGAAAAAAATAATTTATTAAAAGAATTGACACTATTAAATTCTTTAGCGTTTTCATAAAAAAAAATTATGAAAATTAATCAAAAATTTAAAGGAAAATTTAAAAAAAAAAAAATTCCACAAAAAAATTAAATTTTAATTTCAAAAAAACTTACATGTTGAAAATATCAGCACGACGATTTAAAAAAACTTGTAGGTGATAGACAGCAAAAAAGAAAGATTTTTGCTCCCGCTATGTCTTTTATACCCAAAAAGGGTTGGAAAAATTTGGAAAATATTTGGAAAAACCCGCTGATTCAGCGGTACCAAATACATGAACATATTTTTACACACACTAGCATAAACCATAAACGTCAAACTTTTTTGACACACACTGCATTACCCTCAACAACAGGGTGTACTAACTTAGAACTGTCACTGTCAAAATTTTCATCGTTAACAGTTTTTAACATTTGAAAAAAAACCAGTATTTACAAAAAAAAATATGAAAACTTTAAAAAAATTATATAAATATACTCAAATTCGGTTATTACGAATTTCAGACAGTTGGCACAACTTTACATTCGTTTTCACAACAAAATTCGGTTAATTCAATAGAATTTTTGTTTGCAACACCCAAAATATTCGGAAATCTCATGTAAATATTGTTGTACTAACTGAATTTATAAGTTGTTACCATTAATATACACTTTTCAATTCGGTTGGCACTTTATTTCTCTGTGTGTAGCAAACTTTATATAATTAACCCATGGTCTAATGTTATATTTCTGTTTATATACTTTAATACTTCTGGTGAGCTTAAAATAGTACCCCATTTGATAGGTTTGTTGGGACAAATCGACAAATTTGTTTGTAATTAATTTTTTCTCTCAAAATAACACATTTAAAACACTTTTAAGTGAAAATATTACATTAAAAAAATAGTAAAAGTTTTTTAATCCACATATGGGCAATTTCAGAAAAAGGTCAACCACGAGTGAAAAAGACAAAGTGCTCAGAACTTTTTATTTGTTTGCCGAATATACAACTCCAAAAAACATTTTTTTTCTGAGCTTTTTTGCGATTCATATCAATTTTTGTATGTGTTTTAAGAATGTTTAAAGTTATATTATTTTTATTCTTGTTCTTTAGAAATTTCCTAATAACAATTACACTCAAAAAAATAAGTTCGTAGAAAAGTTATTAAAACATCTTGTAAATCAGGTATACTATTTTCAGCAAATTTTTTGCTAAAATTATGATTTAAACTAAAATTTTAGTTATATTTAGTCAGCACTTAACTGTTTTGAACTAATGTTTTACTAATATTTTACTAATTTATTTTGCTAAAAAAATTGTGCTGATTAGCACATCAGTAGTGTGAACGACAACCAGACTAAAAGTTATACGCAGAATAAATTAGATGCCAAGATGTAGAAGTGACGAGGAAAATTATGCTAAAAAGTACAACTCTAGTAAGACACATAAAAACATCAACCATGGAAGATTTGGTATCTGTTTTTCATACATAAAACAAAATTGTGGATATCGACAACTTAAATTTTGTGTTTTCACCGGCTTGTGAAAGTAATTGTCTATTAATCAAATAAAAGACAAATTAACCCTCTAACCGGCAAGCCCGTCTCTAGACGGGGTATTTTCAATTGGCCATAAGTTCGTCAACAAAGTGTTTTATTATAAAAATGTAAGCTATATCGATAGAGAACGAAGTTAGCCACATATTTTGCGAAGTAATGTTTTGTGTACATGTCACGGTTTGGAAGCGAGAAAGCGTTATAGTTAAAGTTTTCGGTAATTTCAAAAAATAAATATTTTGAAATAACCACAATTTTTAAAAGTCCTTAAAACACATTTCTGTTAACATAAAACCATTCATATTCCACACAAAGGAAGATTGAAGCATAAACTTTTGGAAAATGCTCTAAGTTTGGTCCAAGGACATACAGGATTGTAAAAGGATACCTATAAAGGACATCATCTTAACTTGAAAACGAGTAGACGGATTTTTATGAAATTTGGCAGAAATATTATATTTGGTAACGCTATCAAATCTTCAAAGTTTCGTCAATATATATTAAAGTTAAGGTGCGTTTTCGCTCAATTTCGCGTTTTTCGAAAAACGGAAATCGCCATATCTTTTTATCTAAAAGCACAAAAGGGCTAATTTTTGAACTGTTGTTATATCTTTGTAAGAAGAATAATTTATGCCTTAACTTTTTAAATTTAATAGCTTAGTTTATGAGAAAGCCTCTAAACCTATTTTGACCCATATCGCCCTAAAATAGGCGACGAAAAAAATTTCACTAGAACAAAATATTCTTTATTTCTCGTGCCGAACAAGTGATATAAATTTCAGTCCAAAAAGCTTAGGCCGGTTAGAGGGATAAAATATTTAAATTTAAAAAAGATTAAATGTGTACTTGTTGTCAAATTGAGTATTCAAGTTGCAAACATATATACTGCAGGTAGACAGAAAGATTTTTATGTTTTCTTTTTCTTATTGCAAAAAGGGTTGTATATGTTACATTTTGTTATTTTTCGTTTCTGTAATTCTCTGCGGTATTAGCGTTCCTTTAAATGGTTGTCATTGAGACAACCATTGATGTTAGTAGTTGAAAGATAATTTTGTTTATGTTATGTATAATTATTTCTATATATTTGCAGATATTACATTAATTCATGTCGTCAATGTATGACTATCAAAATTTTTATATTTTGTAACGTATTGTAAATTATTTTAAAAGAATCACAAACATATGTTTTATGATTATCAGTAAAATATATTAACTAAATAAAATGTTCTACAAATTTTTTGAGTTTTTTTCATTCTACTAATATTCAGCAAAAACTTTATTAATGTTTAGCATGGGTTTTTTAATTTTTAATCTACTAATTGTTAGCAAAACTTTTGCTGATTTTAGCAAAAGATTTTTTTGGCATTAGCAATTTTTTTGCAAGCATCCTCCTGACTAAAATTTTGTTGAATCAGCTAAATTTTTTGCTGACTTTACTAACTTTTTTATTTGAGTGTACCTTACCTCAAAAAATATTGTTCTCAAAGATGCTTTATCGTTTTATCAATCACCAATATACTAGGAACAACATTGATGGAGTTAAGCTTTTTTATATATCGACAGAACAAATTGAGGGTTGTTCACCTGAACTGGCTGAGCTATGGCAGAATGTTCCAAATATTAAAGGGATTAAAAACTAGCATTGATTTTCGTATTTAGACAACGAAAGCATTGAGGTTGCTCGGACCTATTATTCATTAAAATCTATGATTAAAATTAACTGAGAAAATCCAATTTTATTAACCATTATATATCCTAAAGTACATAATTGAGTATATGGAACTTTACTTCGATTTAATTTTTGTTACTAATATTACATTTACTTGAAGTTAACTTTTTGTTATGGTTTTGTTAGGTTCTTTTAATTAAAGTGAATCATTATTTTTAGAAAATTTAGTGTGTTTTGTTCTCTCGCAAAAAATTGTCGCGTCCGTTTTTGTATTTTAACCAATTTAAAACAAATTAAAAGAAAATTTTCATATTTAATAAATCTACACATAGAATTTGTTCGTTTATTTTAATTTACACATTCACAAATTTCGCTAACTTATGTATATTTCTATAAGCGCATAAAAATAACTTCTATATTTGACGCCTTCATTTCTCGCTGATATTTGCTTATATCTTTTTACTACATTACTGATTCTGCCCAATGTTTTTCCTCAGATTTAGTACTCTTCCTAACTTCAATACACTGATGATATTTACCGCATATTTTCATTCCTTTATTTTTTTTTTTTTGGCTCAACTGAAAGTGTGCGAATGTCTATCGCCCAGGAATTGCCAATATGTATGTATTCACATTGTTAGCGTCCTTTTGTATGAAAAATGTACACAAACGTGTTCCATGTCTAATTTTTTATATGTCTTTGTACTTTGTAATATCATTTCCTCGCTTCTACTTGACATGCCGCAACATCTACTTGATTTTGCGCTTATTTTTCAATCTAGTTGTTGTTCACAATTTTAATTTTTCATGCAAAAAAAATTAGTAAAACATTAGTAAAATAGTTGGAAACAGTTACGTGCTAAATAAGTATAACTAAAATTTTAGCTGAAAACACAATTTCCGTAAAAACTTTGCTGAGGTTTTACTAGCTTTTCTTCTAACTTATTTTTTTAAGTGTATGCAAATTATATATTCACTCAAAAATTATTTCTTAATATTTTTCGCATTAATAAAACCGTTGACGAAATAGATGTACTAAAGCTGAATCATACTGTAGACCAGCAGTTTTAACGAATTGGGTCATTCTGACCTAAGAAGGACAGAAGAATTACACAAATAAAGATTATTGCTGATTTTTTTTATTATTACTCAAAAATAATCATTACCATTGAAGAAAATCATTAAAACTCATAACATAATCATTATTGTGTAATTTTTATTATAAAACTCATAATGATTACGGTCCCTGGAAAAATCTTTAAAGTTGAAAATATCAAACATTTTTTAAAAACTTTAATTTGAGGTCTAAGAAATATCTTTAAAATTTTTATTGAAAAGTTTATGTTTATTTATTTGTATTATGTTTGTAGGTATAAATAATTACTAATCGTGTCTATTTCTATAGTCACCTTCACCATATATACGAGCCGTAGCTTTTCTATAACGCTAGTGATATGAAGAAAACAAATGTTTTTTTGGTGATCATCGATACATTTCATATCAACTACGCGTTCGATACGCGTTTTTTTTCACTTTTGTTCGTAGCAAACACTGACGCGTTTGCAAGAAAATGTTTGTTTTTCTTTTATTTAAAACATAAGAGTTCTTTAATTTTCAAACAATTTTTCTATTATTAACTTAATTTCAACAACTAAAGTGCAAAAAATCAACTTCACAAAATAGCAAAATAAATTTTGAATAACAAAATTTTTGGCTGCCAAGATTTTTGCATTGAGAAAAAATCACTTATTTTTGCAAAAACACATAAAAATGACGAAATTGTCTTCACTTCATATTTAGTACATGTAAAACTAATGAAACAACAATTTAATTGCAATATAATCAATACATTAATATTTTGTAATGGTTTTTAGTGTTTCTCCGTCTCTGTTTTTGATTATTTCTTTTAGAGACGGTAAAAATTTGATAGCTTCAACCGATAATTTTTCACGCGTGTTGCAGAATATATCGATTCATGGGTGGTGAAAGTGAAGAGTCAACACCGACAAGGTGATGTGCGTATTGTTGATTGGACATGATTATAATTTAAAATTTCATAAATTTTATTTATCAAATCTTTTTAATGAACAAATTTTAATGAACCATTTTATATGTATTTAAAGTTATGTACCTACACGCAAATATATACATATACTGCCACTAATTATATTTAATTTATATCCCGAAGTGCCAAGCAAAAAAATATAATGCTTTTTTTTTATTTTAGTACCACTAATTATGTCTAAGACAGAAATAATAAGCCATCGTGTTAACTGTATTTGATTCAGTTCGCGATTTAGTATTTAGCTCGATGGAAATAATTATACTGCTAAAATTTCGTATTTTTAACAAGTAGGCCATGTATTTTTTATTTACTTTCAATTCAAGAAACCCATTTATTAAATTTCAATTGAAAAGTGAAAACTGGCCGAACTCGCTTAAAATAATTAAGTTCTAAAACCCATGATTTTCATGGCTGTTGTATATACAATTATAGTTAAGAACTTTATATGGACTTTATATGGATGTAGCAAATGAGATAAATTGGAATACGAATTATTACTCTTGTAAAAGACGAGCTTTCCGGTTTCTTAAAATAATAGAAAAATTATGGATGCTCGAAGATATAATTGATCACATAATCCAAGAACTGTAACTGTGTTAAGAAATTTTTACATAAACGTGAAGGAAATGTCGATAGTGAAACTTTACTGGATCACTACTGACTTTGTCACCAATACTTCTGACCAATTAGCACTAGTACATTTTAGTAATCTACACTTTTGGAA
The DNA here is from genome assembly GCA_021234595.1 of Delia radicum. NCBI lineage: Eukaryota > Metazoa > Arthropoda > Insecta > Diptera > Anthomyiidae > Delia > Delia radicum. Next base: position 66,300,680 of record CM037853.1, read on the forward strand.
TTTTTTACTAAAATTTCACACTACTAATATTAGGAGGGGTATAAGCTCAAAAAAGTGCATTTGGTTTGTTTTGTATTATTTTCCAAAAACAAAATGAAACAATGAAACATCCTGAAGAAGCACAGCTGTCAAAAACTTCTCTACCCTTCAAATGCAAAGTAAAAATTGTACACGCTTCGTTGACAATTCATAATGTCATTCAAAATAGTCGGAAAAAGTGGTGACTTGGAGACATTTAACCCTAGGGTTCCTTGAGGTAAGTGTATTATCCAGATGTGTATGAACCGTCTTGGCATACACTCAGAAAAAAATTAACTAAAAACTACGAAAAGTTATAATGATTTAGTGCTAGTGCCATTTAACCTCGACATTAGTTCATGATTTTACTTACATCCAGGAAACTTATTAAACTTAAATCTGGCATAAGGTTTGTTAAACAAACTAAACATTTGTTATACTGGAATAAAATTGAACTAAAATAATTAAAAAATTCCAGAAATCTAGTTTAATGCTTACTTAAAATAGTTATGAATAGGGCAAACATTTTTTTTGGGCTTTTCCACAAACTGCAGCATTTGCAATTTTTTCGATTATTTTATAAAAATTTTCATTTTTGCTCTACCTTGCCATTAAATGTCATTTTCTTGCAAATATTTTTCAGATTTTTTTCTATAAAAATGCCTTTTCTACCTATTTTACCGTAAAATTGCCAGATTGTAGAGTTGCAGACATTATAAGTTCAAATTTTGAAGATGTCAATTCACATAATGCAAATTGTAAAGAAGTATTTATTAAGGTATGTTTAACATTTAAGGCCTAGTTCTTAGGATGTCATTTAAAATTCGTTTAGCTAAACCGACAACGAATTTTGTCCACCATTTCCAATTCTATTAACAAACATTTGCCGAAACAACTTTTTCTAGTTCAGCATTTCGGTCTTTACTTAAATAAAGCAAAATAAACCAAATTCCGATAGCAGTATTCCAGTTAGATAATCTACATCCTAAAAACAGTGTCGTGTTATCTAGTTTATAATTTTGATATCTTTTTATTCCAAAATTTGTTACAATCAATGCATCCGAATTTAAGTAAAACTAGGATTAAAGCTGAAAATATTGTTGTGATAATTTCAATGAAATTGTTGAGACATAAAATATGCTGAAGAGTCTATACGTAATGCAAAACTGATATTTGAAAAAACCTGGAATAAAATCTGATTTAGCTTATATAAAGATCAATTTCGAATGTATTTGTTTTAAGCATCGCCAAATTGGAAACCAAAGGACTCTCTATAAATTAAAGCTTACACTAAGGATATAATGTTGGTAAAGATGATAGCAATTGTAGTCAAAAACAAATGCAATTTCACTTGCAGAAAGGACGACTTACATTTCATTAAATTCAACATACATTTGTTTTTTTGTGTTCAAAAAATAACTAAATAATCAAACCATTACTTTTTTTATTTTTTTAAATAACACAAAATAACTGCCAAAAATTGATGTAAAATCATAAAACAGACATTTGATGTGGTTCGTTTTTTTTTAAATGAACTACAAGGTTAGTCGAAAATGAAATTTGTTCGCCAATGACTGGCATTTACATTAAAAATAAAGACATATTTATGAAGCTGAAGTTCCCTGAGTGTAGATATTATATATTGTGTTATGGAAAATAATAAAGATGCCAACAACAAAGAAATTATTAAAAAATTTAATAAAGTTTTCAATCGAAACAGTGGTCTATAAACTTTTTCTAAAAAAAAATAAAAATTCATTTATTGAAAACTAATCCCCTTACATGCTTCAAAAGATGCTGCAGTTTAATCTACAGATGTTGAACTCGTATTTTCAGTAAACTCAATTTTCATCACATTCAAGTTAAAAATTCAAGCACTTATCTAAATAATTACTGAAAAATATCACACATAAGAAAAAAATTACTAACATTTCGTTTATTTTTGTTTACAATCTTAGGCAGAAAAAGACAAACTGACCACCGCTGGCAAGGCTGGTAACAAATGCTGGCTGCTAACAAATCTTTCCCAAGGCCAAAATGATAACATCATCAGACAAAAGATCCGTCTATTCAGCTATTCTCTGTGAGTTCGCTTATTCTCCTATATAATAAAAAATATTTACTTTCTTTTCAACAATACGAATTTAAAATAATAAAATTTTACCTATTTCATGTATGTCATATCTTAAATTTAGCACAATTTTCTAATAATTTAGGGAAAAAATTATAAAACTAGTTTGAGTTTATAATTAGTTATTCTGTGTAATTGAAAGTCAAAAAATTTTAAATGTGCAAATTCAATTCAAAACTCAAAAGACGCGTTTTTTATGGTATCGAAAAAATGATAAAAATAATTTAAAAAATTATAAATAACACACATATTTATATGAAAAATAAATGTAAGTTGAAAGCTTGCATTTATTTTTCATTTAAATATACTTTTTATTTATGCTTGTTTGGCCAAAATATCAAATTTTGATCCCCTCTAACTCAGAGAGTTTTAGACCGATCTTGTTGAAAAATTGTGTCTAAACTACCAACCAATAGCGATCGGAAGACATCGTTTTCAAAAGTTGGGTCACTTGAGATGAAACGCCCCCATATATAAATATTTTTTATATGATATATATATTTTTTATGAAATGATTTTTTATATAAACAAACCATTTTAATAAAAAAACAAACACGAATTTTTGAATATTTATTTATATATAATTATCTATATAAAATATAATTATATATAAATATTTTTTATATCACCTACACTGAGAGAATTATCACATGATATTATAGTTTTTTTGCATAAAAGCAATGAAGTTGCAATGCTTCAGTAAATGAGATTTTCATAGGCCAAAGTATCAAATCCAATTTCTTCAGATTTTCAATTTATTTCTTAGGATTACTCTATTTTCCACAAAACTTTTTATGTATAAACTCATTTTCCATTATATTTGTCTTAAAACCCCTAAAACATAATTTTTTTAATTATTATTATAATTTAGAATATTTACTACTACCAGTGGCGTACCCAGGGGGCCCTGGGGGCCAAAGCCCCCCCCCGAAATATTTTCGATTTTATATTTTATTTTTGTTTTGGTTAGTATGTAATAAATGAATTTATAATATTTTTTTGAGACTATAATTTTTCAAACTAATGATATATTAACTGAAATTGATCTATGGAAACACTAGCATAAAGACCATCAAATCCGCTAGATGCTATTCAAGATTGCAACAAGGAACTTTTTCCAAACGTTTACATGTTTTTACATTTACTGATAGTAATTCCTGTTACAACTGCATCCGAGGAGAGAAGTTTTTCCACCCTAAAAAGAGTGAAAACATATTTAAGGAATTCTATGGGTGAAGCTAGACTTGGTGCTCGAGCTCTTGCATCAGTGTATTGAGAAAGCAGGGACCGAAAATAACAGTTATTTCCAAATTTTTAAACAAAAAAAGCAATTAAAAGTAAATGTCGGAAAACTGTTTAAAGCATACCATTTTGATCCTTATGAACTAGTCTATAATAAAATGCATTGCTTTTTAAAATTTTGATTTTTATTTTTTTTTAGCAAAAATAAAAAATTTTTTTGATTTTTATTTTTTGAGCAAAAATAAAAATATTTTTTGATTTTTATTTTTTCGAACAAAAATAAAAGTTATTTTTTGATTTTTATTTTTCGAGCAAAAATAAAAGTTATTTTTGATTTTTATTTTTTCGGGCAAAAATAAAAGTTATATTTTGATTTTTATTTTTTTCGAGCAAAAATAAAAGTTATTTTTTGGTTTTTATTTTTTCGAGCAAATATAAAAGTTATTTTTTGGTTTTTATTTTTTCGGGCAAAATTAAACGTTATTTTTTGATTTTTATTTTTTCGGGCAAAAGTTATTATTTGATTTTTATGTTTTCGAGCAAAAATAAAAGTTATTTTTGATATTTATTTCAATTTCTTGAGTTGAAATTCCATAAGTTATAATTTTTTATTTTTATAACGAATAAATAACAAATAACGCAGTTATATTATATATATATAATATATAAATTTTATGGTTGCCTTTTGTAATATTTTCGAGTTTTATAATCAGGAAAACTTATTTTTAATATGACGATTTTTTTGAAGAATTCTTGTTTTAAAAATGACGAATTTAATTTCAAAAATTGGCGCACTGCTCGTACAAATAGAGATGTTTGTCTTGTAGTTAGATACTTAAAAAATGTATAATAATATATATTAATACAGTTATCACAAAAAATAACATTGCAAAATATTTGCTGTATATCTAGCATCACTGAAAAATCATAATTACAAAGCTAACAACTTTTATTTTTGGTAAAAAAAAAAAATTAAAACCAAAAAATGACTTTTTATACTTGCTCGAAAAAATAAAAATCAAAAAAAAACCTTTTATTTTTGCTCGAAAAATTAAAATCAAAAAATAACTTTTATTTTTGCTCGAAAAAATAAAAACCAAAAATAACGAAACTGCGGCAGTCTGGTGCATCCCTTGTGTCCGTAAAATTTTTCAATAAAAATGTTTTCTTCTTCTTCTTCCTGTAAAGAGACTAACTAAAGTAATATTCTACAGTAATTAATATAAAAATTAATTACGATTGTCATTATCTGACGGTTGCAAAACACTTTCTAACTTTTATTTTTGCTCGAAAAAATAAAAATCAAAAAATAACTTTTATTTTTGCTCGAAAAAATAAAAACCAAAAAATAACTTTAATTTTTGCCCAAAAAAATAAAAATCAAAAAAATAACTTTTATTTTTGCTCGAAAAAATAAAAATCAGAAAATAACTTTTATTTTTGCTCGAAAAAATAGAAATCAAAAAATAATTTTAACTTTTGCTCGAAAAAATAGAAATCAAAAAATAATTATAACTTTTGCTCGAAAAAATGAAAATCAAAAAATAACTTTTATCATCTAGCTTTTATAAAAAAAGGAATAATTTTTTACGGTCCCTGGAGAAAAGGTTGAACCTGACATTGACATTGACACTTTTGACATTGACACTTTATGAAAAAAAAATCGTTGAATTAAATTTTAAGAGTATATAAGGATCTTAATTATTATGATAGCTCACTTTAAAAATCAAAATAAATTATTTAATTGATACATAAATTTGTTAAATATTTCAAAAAAAAAAAAACTTGTTTGTAGATATAAAAAAAATAAAAAAAACAAAGACATGTCAAAACATTTTTGCTTCAAAATTGCTATCATAACTGGTATAACGTCAATGGTAACTTTCCCATCCAAAACTTATTTAACAGATACAAAATATTAGTGTCCGACCGAACTCATTTTTTTTCGGCCGAAGCCGAACTTCGGCAATAATATCAATGTTCGGCCGAAGCCGAACTTCGGCCATAATATAAATGTTCGGCCAAAGCCGAAGCTGAACTTTTGTTTTAATAAAAAAAAATATAAATTGTTTTTTTAGATCAATAAATTTAAACCAAAATTATATGCTTTTCAAACAAAAAAAATTTAAAAAACAAAAATTGGGGCCCCCTCCCCCCCCCCCCCAAACAAAATCCTGGGTACGCCGCTGACTACTACTTAAAATATTTTCTGTTTAGTTGCCAAAAACCGATATTTTTGAGAAATTTTAGAGATATATTAACACTTAAAAAATTTTAATCAGAAAATTGGCTTAGATTTATCAGAAGCCAATTGAGACAAATAAATACTACTCTAACTTCCATCAGCTATATTTAAAGGAAAAAACTACCTATTTCGTATTCAAGTTAATTAAGTGTTTATTTTGTTAAAAATAACAACTTTGAAAAATCAAATTAGCGGGTTAAAAACATTTGTAATTTTCGACCCTGAGCTTCTGTCTGGCATGGACAGTCTTTTCAACTAATTGCATATATTTGTTTATAATTGTGTCTAATTGGATGTTAATGTAGCACATTACATAGATTTAATATATATGGATGAGGACAAAATTCGTATACAATTGTATCAAACTATATCGATTTTCATCAAATTAGATCTAATTGTATCCAATAATGTCTAATTGTGTCATATTAGATATAATATTATACAATAAGATGTTCTCATTTTTCTTATATAATTATATATAAAACGAAAATTCTTAAAATATTTTTTACCTGAATATTGAAGGTTTAGTTTTACAGCGCAATGACTTTAAGACACATTTCTAACACAATGAAATTATTTCATTCGTAACAATTTTCTGACGATAATTTCTGCTATTTTCCTTGTGCTTTATCGGATAAAAATTTTATATCTTTATTACATTTTATAAAAAAATTTTAATTAACCAAAAAAAGTCGTGTAAACCGAGATAGTTTTTACATAACTCGGTTTACACTAGAAATAAACAAATCGTTGTAAAGTGAAAGTGTAAAAATTCAACAATTAAAAATATAATAATACTACCTTCGTTTAAAATGATTTTAACATTTCAATATAACATTTCAATAAGAAATTCAAGTAGAAGTGTTAAACTCATTTCGAAACAAATGATATATTTTATATATATTTTTTTACGCCAAACATTTTTTTTCCAAAATTTGTTCATCGATTGTCATATCTTCTAGTCTCTACTATACGCCTATTAACACATATTTACAACAAAGTTTGTATATTGAAAGGTTAACAACCAATAAATTCCTTGTTGTACTAAAAACATCTTTATTTGTTTAAGTGTTGAACGGAACATACTTTAATGCTTAAAAAATTTTATGAAGAAGAAAATGTTAAGAAAAAAAAATAAATTTATTGAAAACTTCTGTTCCAGTTCATTGATTTTTCAGGAATTTCATTAATATTTTTATGAATAATATTTTTATTCCAAATTAAGTTTGATTGTGTGGAAGGGAAGCCAAAGAACTATTAAACTATTCAATAGCGAATATTAGAAGATTTAGTAAAGATTTCTAAATTACACTAATAAGTTTTTATTTTAAAGTTCGAAATATTTCCTTAGCTTTTTAAAACTGCAATTGCATTCAAAATACATTATATATAAAATATATAAATTAAGGGGACATAAACCATAAATAGACACAAGGTCAAACAAATCAGAGCAATTAATTCGATTAAATATATAACGTTTTCGCACCACGTTTACTCTAAATGATAATATGCATCCACAGAGACGTCGTACAGTGCGTACAGAAGAAGTCATTGCTGTTGTCAAACGTAGCGTATAGGAAGGCCCCAATCAGCCTATACGCCATCGTGCACAGGCATTGGATATATGTCCATCCACTTTATGGAAGATTTTGCGGAAAGATCTTGGTTTGCGTGCTTACAAAATCCAACTCTTGCAACAATTGAAGCCACACGATCACCTAGCAACGCGTAGATTCTGTGAATGGGCCCAACACAAGATTGCCGTTGATCCCGATTTTCATAAGCGAATTTTGTTTAGCGATGAAGCTCACTTTGGGTTAAATGGATACGTCAATAAACAAAACTAACGTATTTGGAGTGATTATAATCATCAAGTATATGTTGAAATCCCGTTACATCCAAAAAAAACTGACTGTTTGGTAAAGGCATTATGGGCTAGTGGAATCATTGGTCCTTAATTCTTTCAAAACGATGCTGGTCAGATCGTTACAGTCAAAGCTGACCGATATAGAGCCATGATTACTGGCTTTTTCGTTCATCATTGAACACCAATGATGTGCGGGCGATGTGGTTTCAAACACACCTCGTGCCACAATTGATGTATTAAAATAAACGTTGGTAACCGCATATTTTCACGTTTTGGACCCGTGAATTGGCCTCCAAGATCGAGCGATTTAACGCCGCTGGACTATTTTCTGTGGGGATATGTGAAGTGGCTAGTCTACGAAGTAAGCACGAAACAATTGACCACTTGGAATACACATTCGCCGCGTTACTGACAATATAGGGCCACGAATGTTGGAAAAGTCATCGAAAATTAGACCTCCAGATTAGCCTACGTCCGAGCCAGCAGTATCGGTCGTATGCCAGAAGTCATAATTAAATTGATAATGCCAGAAGATTATCTTTCGAATAAAGTAAATTTTATATCAATTTAAAGAATTTATCATAGTTTTATTACATTTAAAAGTTCTATACCTCTTTAAAAAAACACCCTTTATTAATAATATAATAAAGCAAAAGCAAATCTTTTAAATCTACAAAGTTTTAGTTATATTTAAGCTAAAATTTTGTTCAATAAAAGTAGCAATTTAAGTTTCTAAAATCAGCAAAATTCAAATTTTTTTATGCGATAAAATAAATAGAAAAAAATTAGCAAACATTTTTGCTAAAACTACTAAAAACGTGCAGCATATAGCGTTAAAATTTACAGATGTTTTGATGCTAATTATTATTAACGTAAGAATGGGAAAAATAAATCTATTCAATCTTAAAAAATGTTGTTATAAATATTCGAGCTAAGTTTGAGTTAATTAATAGTTATTGGTAGAAAAAAAAATCATAAATCGTGTGCGCCCCGGTAGGCTAGTTGGTAGCGTGCTGGCTTAACAATGCGGGGGTCGTGGGTTCGATTCCCACTAGAGGCACTGGTCTGTTTTCGCTACAACGCGCCGAAAGCCATAGTAGCTAGTGCTCGGTTAGGGTAAAAGTATATAATTTGTAATTATATAATTATTAATAAAAATTTAAAATTTTCTATGTGTTTTCTTCGTGTTTTTTCTTCTTCGTTTTTTTTTCTTCTAAATGAGCAGTTTACAATATTTTAGCAAATATTTCTGTTGATTTTAGTAAAATGTACTGTTATTTGCAACCAACTTGAAAGAAAAAAACCAAAATCGAGATTCAATTAAAATATTTTTTAATGCAATTATTTAATCCTATTAACGAAATTGAAGTATCAATAAAAATAATTTGTAACTATTTAATGGATTTATATTAAGGTGATTTTAATTGATTTAGTTTTATTTAATATAAGAGCATGTATTAGAAATTTATTTGAATATTTTGTTTGTAAAGTATTTCCTTTGGGCTAATTTGTTTTTAATTTCAAAACTATTTTTACAAACTATTATACTATTAAAAGTTTTAATAGTTAAACACTAATTAAAATTGGAAACAATTTAAAAAATTGGAAAAAAATCATTAATTCAAAAAAAAAAATAAATAAATAAAAATAACAGAATTAAAAAATATATTTAATTGAAACCAAACCAAAATTAAAAAAAAAATCGAAGAAATCGGCAAAATTTAAAAATCACCGAAATTAAAAAAAAAAAAACATTTAAAAAATTTGGAAAAAAAAATAGTCAACAAGAAAATAGTCACAAAAAAATAGTTCAAGATTTCGGCATTTCTTCCATTTTGTTGTCATTATCTGAATTTTGTGTACACCAAATTCATTTCAGTTAAACATTTAATAGATTTGAACTGCTTATTGTAAAAAACTTGATAAGCCACATTTTATTTTCAGTTTGTTTTCGCCTTTTAAAGGTGACAAAATGCAAAAAATATTATTTTGCAGGAAGTTTATACTCTAGGTGCTTGTAATAACTGTTTAAACAAGGCTTCTAGTAAATATTGATCAATGGATGTCTAGAAAACATCGAAATTCTTTAAAAAATAAAATTTGGCTTATCATGTTTTTACAATAAGCCCTTCATATACATATATTACTAAACTCTTAATGGAAAGTGAGTTTGATTCAAATTAACGTTTAATTGAAATTTATGATAAGTATAGAAAAAATTGTTTTGATATTAAGGTTTTGTTTGCTGTTTGTTGTCTACAAATATTAAGCCAATGTTTTTGTTGATTTCAGTAAAGTAAATTGTTGCATTAAATTAAATAAAATTTAACTCTATTATAATTAAAAATTTTGTATATATAAATGTTTAATTTTTGAGGTTCTTATCTTATTAATAATTAGCAAAACATAAAAAAATTTGCTGATTTTAATAAATTTTAAAATCATAAAAGTTATAAATTCATAGAGTAAAAATAATATCGAAATCTGGGCTTCCCTTCCTCTGGCTAGATCACTTCTAGTGTCTACGTTTTGTGACTGTGTTCGCGTAATTTATTTTGTAAGCACTGTGCTTAAAATAATATATTAAAATAATCAATAACGAATTTATAAAATTGTAAAAAAGAAAAATAAAAAAATATTCATTGTCTTGAAAATTTGAAAAGAAATAGAAAACGTTTTCAATTTTTAATATAAGCCTAATAAAGCAGCGGTGGGATAAAAACTAAAAGCAATAAAAGCTATTATCGAAAGGAAAAATCTATGCCAAAAGAACTAAGAAATCGTAGCGTATTTTCAAGAATGCCAAATTTGGAAAGAGAACGTTCTGAAGTTCGAAGAATGCCTGCAGATCAAGAAGTCCCTTCGGGAGATACATTAGTTGGTGGAAGAGAAGCTGAAATGGCTAATCGAATTAATGCGTTGGAAAGTTTGGTTAAATCTTTGACTGAAAAACCGACACCAATCTAATCCAAGAAACAACATTAATTTCAAAATGGATTGCGTTCCAGAATTTGAGCCAGGACTGATTAATTTACCAGCTTCATTATGGTTGCAAAAATTGAGCAAATTGGAGAGTTATATGGCTGGGATAATCAGTACAAAAAAAAAAAAAAAAAAAAAAATCGTGCGCCCCGGTAGTCTAGTTGGTAGCGTGCTGACTTATCAGTGCGGGGTCGTGGGTTCGATTCCCACCAGAGGCACTGGTCTGTTTTCGCTACAACGCGCCGAAGGCCATAGTAGCTAGTGCTCGGTTAGGGTAATAGTATATAATTTGTAATTATATGATTATTAATTAATAAAATAAAAAAAAAAAATCAGTAGAAATATTTGCCATGCAAAATAGATTAAAAGGTCTAGCTCGAATTTGGTTCGAAAATTTGACAAGCTATGTGTCAACTTGGGAAGATTGGAAAGTCTTGTTACAGAAATCGTTTCCTGATCACCAAGATTTTGCAGAAAATCTTAAGCGTTTGGTAAATCGAATAAAATTGCCGACGGAATCGATGACCAACTATTATTTTGAAAAGAAAATGCTTGTTGATGTATGTAAGATATCTGGAACTGATAGCGTATCATGCATTATTGATGGGCTTCCAGCTGGTATACAAGTTGGTGCTAAATACTTAGGAAATGACAGATATGTAATAAAAGATTTACCATTATCTAATAGATCCCAGAAACCATATGAAGGAGTTACATCCTCGGATAAACTCAAACTTTACGAATCATTTGAGTGCGACTCAAATTAAGTTTGGATCACAATTTAGAAGATAATTTTTGAATGTGTTGTATTTAATAATGTTCTAATTACAGATTCTTCACGAGGTCGTGAATAAAGGAGCGTGGCCGAGTTGTAAGCCACTGTGCTTAAAATAATATATTAAAATAATCAATAACGAATTTATAAAATTGTAAAAAGAAAAAACTATAAAAATATTCATTGTCTTGAAAATTTGAAAAGAAATAGAAACGTTTGTCAATTCTTAATATAAGCCTAATAATATATTTTATATATAATTATGTTTTTAGAGCAATTTTTTATTTTAGGAAATTTTTTTATTTTAATAAATGTTTGTAACTTAAAAAAAAAAATAAATTAGTGATATTAAGAATATTTACTACAACCTCCAATATTTACTTTTTAAGTTGTTAAAAAAACAAATAGTTTTGAGAAATTTTATAAAAATATTACAACTTAAACAAAAAACATTCTAAGAAAATTATTTCAGATTTTTCGAAAGCCAATTGAGATTTAATCGGCTATATCTCAGTTATTTCTTATACCATTTTATCCCAACGATCTAGGGCTCATATTGTTTTTACGCGTCTACTTTTGGTTTATGTCCCCTTAATTTATATTTTTTATGAATTGAAGGGCTTATTGTAAAAACTTGATAAGCCACATGCTAATTTTTACTGGTTTTTGCCTTCAAAGTTTTGATTTATTGCATAAAGTATGAATTTGTCAGGACTTTAATTCTCTAGATACTTATATTAAGTGTACAAGCAAAGCTTTTATCAAATACTCATCAATAGCTGACTATAAAATAGATAAAACCAGCAATAATATAAATGTGGCTTATAAAGTTTTTACAATAAGCCTCTTCAATTAATGTAAGATAAGGAAATATTTCGGACTTTAAAATAGTAACTTATTAGTGTAATTTAGAATAAAACTACAACCAAATCTTTGGTGTCCCTTCAACGCAATCAAACTTAATTTGGAATACAAATTTTATTCATAAAAATACTAACGAAATTCCTGAAAAATCAATGAACTGGAACAAAAGTTTTCAATAAATTTTTATATATTTTTTTTTTTAACATTTTCATCTACATAAAACTTTTTAAGCATTAAAGTATGTTCTGTTCAACACTTAAACAACCAAAAGATGTTTTCAGTACCACAATGAATCGATTGGTTGTTAAGCCTTCAATATAGAAACTTTGTATAAATATGTGTTAATAGGTATGTAATATTGACTAGAAGTCATGCCAATAAATACAACATAAGTGGAAGCATTAAAATCGTCTGTTCCGAATTTCGGTGAAAAAAAAAATTTTAAAAAAAAATGTTGGTGTAAAAAATATGTGGAAAAAAATAAAAACTAAATACAATTGAAGAGCTAATTGCAAAAACTCGATAAGCGACATTTAGTATTTTATGGATTTTCTCTGTTTTGTATACATTAATTGATTAGTATTTAATAGAAGTCATACTTAAACACTTATTGCCAGTACCTAGAGTATAAACGTCCTGCAAAGGTCACTTGCCTATGTTTAGCCTTTAAAAGGCAAACATAAACTTAAAATAAAAATAAAATGTGGCTTATCAAGTTTTTACAATAATCCATTCAATTATATAAGAAAATAAAAAAACCGATAAATGATAATAAAATTTTATAAAAATAAATTCGAACAGATACAATTTGATTAATGCATATTTCGGATTCAATTTTCTATAATTTAGTATGAAACCGAATTATAAAAGATATGCTGACGATCAATTCCTTATTTCATGGGTTTTCAAAAGGTGTGAGGTACGCTGAATCCAAACAGACAGGACTTTCAGATTACATAAAAATGTTTGTGAATAAAACTCAATTCTCGCTGTTATAATGTCCCGAATACAGCGAAAAAAACTATTTTTTAAAACATTAGATTAAGATATCTCAAAAATCTAGTATGATGGAGAAATTCTGTGATCAGTTTCGTATTCAGCGCATATAGTCGAAGGGTCTTGTCGTTTTCAGATTTTGATGGCCTGTGTTTTTAGTATTAATATACATATATGTACACTAAGACGGGTCGATTTAAAATCGCTCAACGTACAAGGAAAATCGTATTCTAGGGATCAAAATAATAAACTTTGCCGAAGGAAGCATACCTCTAAAACGAATTCTGATGTCCCGACTTTTGACCCGTAGGGTAACATTTTGAAAAATCCCACTTTAATCCATTTAGAGTGCCCCAATCGAATCCAACCCAATCGAATATAATTTATACATTCATCTGCTAGAGCATCTTCCGGAGAAGAAATAGAGACCCTAATCTTGCAAAGACTCTTCGTACTTTCTGAAATATCTCTATCCCGAGATTTGTACATTTTGCTACAAAAACACGACTAAAACGGCCCTCTTTCAACTTAAATTTTAGCCCCTTAACGGTCACCTAGAATGATGATTTATGAATTAATCTGCTAGCGCGTCTCCCGGAGAAGAAGTAGCTCCCATAATCTTGGAGAGATGCCTCCTGCTTTCTGAAATATCAAAGTGGGCCTTTACAAAATTTGACTTTACGACTCAAAAGTCGGAATATCAGAATTCGTTTTAGAGGTATGGTTCCTTCGGCAAAATTTCTTATTTTGATCTCTAGAATACGATTTTCCTTGTACGTAGAGCGATTTTTTGCCTCCCTACAAATCGACCGGCCCTAATGTACACCTAACCCTTGATTTACACTATAGCTTCGTTCTAAAAAAAATCGTGTAAATCGAATTCAAAAAGTTTGTTGAAAATCGAGTAAATCAAAACAAGACAATTGCTGTATAAGGTCATATGTAAATCCCGGCCAACTAGCAAAATCAAATCTTCCATCATGACAACGCTCGGCCACATGTTGCAACACTGCTTAAAAACCGTTTGGAAAACAGTGGAAGGGAAGTTTTGGCTCACCCGCCTTATAGCCCAGACCTTGCCCCTTCTGACTACGATTTGTTTTGATCGATGCGGAACGCCCTTACTGGAATACGCTTCACTTCAGAATAGGGTATCAGAAATTGTCTTGATTCATTCTTTACCTCAACACCGGAGCAGTTCTTTTGTCGCGGAATCCATATGCTACCAGAAAGAAGGAAAAAAGCAGTGTCTAGTGATGGACAATACTTTGAATAATGTATCAATTCGTTTTTGTTATTATAATAAATGCATTTTCAAGCAAAAAAAAACAAAAAGTAGATAATTTTAACTTTTATACCAAAAACTGTCTTGATTATTTAAATGAAGTGAGTTATTTATAGTGAAATAAGATATTATTAATGAAATGATTTTGGGACTTTAACTTACACATTTGTTGTTGTTTCTCATGCAAATTTTCAATTTAACTGTAAGTTAAATTTTAATCGGGCCTTATTCAAAAATTTATGATGAAATTATTAAGTTACAAAATTGCATTTCATTAATTAATAATAATTATAATACAATTGACTTTATATGCCTTCCTTACTGGATAAACACAATTATTAAATTAAATGCAGTTCAGTTTCACACAATAAATACATAACAAGTTCTTATTAGTAATGGAATTTACCCGAATGTGGCACTGCATGGCTATATAAAAAAAAACTAAATGAAGTAACGTAAGCGAAATGAAATATGAACTAATTTATAACCATCGCTGCAAAAAAAAAAATAAAATAAATCACAATAGCAAAACAAAAGATTGGAAAAGAACCGGTACCATTAATTCAATTGTTTGGAAAGAGTTCAGTTCAATAGATTAAAAATAGAAAAATCAAGTCATTAAATGAAGAAGAACATTTAAAATTAATTTATAAATTTTGAGAAAATAAATTTATAAATTATAAATTTTAATTATTTTTGTTAGATTCAATTAAAAAATCTTTAATTTATATTGCGACAAATGGTTTCAAGATTGAAAATTGTTTAAAAGTAATCGCGGTTTGCTTTAAAAATTGGGAATGCTTACGCACTCGGGCTAAACTGAAGCCAAAAATTGTGTGACCTATAGCAAAATCGTATCGAGAGTTTTTCAACCGAATTGAGTCTGTTGCAACAACTTCACAAATTCAGTTGCCACAACCGAAATAATTAGGTTGCCACGAACCTCGCAAATTCGGTTGCAGCAACCGAGTTTTACAGAATGTTTTTATTATTTTAGCTGACAGTCTAAAACAGCTGACCTTTTTGATATATTAATGCAACAACAAGAAAAACCGAAAGGTCCACTTTAGGGAACAGGCCACAATTGGGAACATTTTTCTTGTTGATTGAACACAAAATATAAATATAAAATATATTCACGCGAGCGATTTGTTTTTTAAATATTTTGCTTGCGGCGCCTAATTTTCCAATTCATAAATAATAGCAAACATTTTAATAACTATATTATGACTTTAAAAATTATAATAACTAAACTCAAAAGAAAAGCTTAATAGTACTTACTTATAACATGTTTATAAAAATAAAATCAATTTCATCATACACTCAAAAAATAAGTTAGTAGATAACTTTGTAAAACATCTTGTAAATCAGGTATACTATTTTTCAGCAAATTTTTTGCTAAAATTATGTTTTAAACTAAAATTGTAGTTATACTAAGACAGCTCTTAACTGTTTTGAACTAATGTTTTACTAATATTTTACTAATGTTTTACTAATTTATTTTGCTAAAAAAAATTGTGCTGATTAGCACATCAATAGTGTGAACTCTAGTAAGACGCATAAAAAAATCAACCATGGAAGACTTTTGTATCTGTTTTTCGTACATAAAACAAATTGTGGATTGGAAAAACTTCAATTTTGCGTTTTTTAACCTGTTTGTGAAAGTAATTGTCGATTAATTAAATAAAAGACAAAATATAATATTTAAATTTAAAGAAGATTAAATGTGTATTTGTAGTCAAATTGAGTTGTCAAGTTGATAACAAATATACAGCAGGTAGAGAGACTAAAGCGAAAGACAAAGCCATACATCTTAGGTACATTTTAATCTTTCCTTTTTCTTATTGCAAAAAAAAACGGGTTGTATATGTTACATTTTTTTATTTTTTCGTTTCGTTTCTATATTTCTCTGCGGCATTAGTGTTCCTTTAAAATTAGCATCATTGAGACAACCATTGAAGTTATGAGGTTTTACTCTACGGAATGAAATACACGACGGTTCTGCTGTTCAAATTAACTCTAGTCTTTTCTTTATTAATTCATTTCTTTTATACACAAATTTTGCTTATTATTAACTTAACATAGTTTTACAAAAATGATTATTCTATAATAATAGTTTATGCTTACTTTTATTATTAAAATAGGTTTGTTATTGGTTAACTAAAATTATGCTTATTCAATAACCTATTTGTGTAAAGGTAAATGATTCTTTTGTATTCTGCTTATTTGTGTAAAGGTAAATGTTCTGTTGTTGTTGTGTATCAGTTTAAAAGAACTAGTGCAATGATTATTGTTGTTATATTTGTTGTCATTAGGTGTATTCACCTAAATATAATAACTCCCCCCTTTTTTAAGCATCAGCGTCCCGCTGATTAAGTAACAGAAAAAATCACGGATAATTTATCCTGATTTCAGGAAATTCTGTAGATATTGGGAACCGTACTGTCTCTTGATGGTTTTTACATCTGGGATACAATTGAAACATTAATATACTGAGAGTCCAATAATAATTAATGCGAAGTTGGAACCTATAGAAACTATGCCTTTATAGGAGAGATTATCTAAATGTTCAATATTTTTCAAGTGGAGATGGTGTAGGTATTTTAAGTCAAGTTTGATTGTGTGTATTATTTTGTAATTTCCTTTAGAGATTTTTCCCAGACCTTGTTTTACTGTTACTAGTGGGTTGTTGTATTCGTAGATATCTACAGTTGCAGTAGTCTGGTATATTATTAGTCTGAAAAAAAGGTTTTTAATTCTTGAGATGGGACTTGTGAATTCTTTTGTTCTCAGTTGTGGTAATCGTAACGTTATTATCTTTTCCAACAACTTGTTTCACGAATAAGGGTTTATCCTTCGATTTTATCTGTTTATTCTTTTTAAAAACTATATCTCCGGAACTGTAATTCTTTGGTTTTTTTCTTCTTAGCATTTTGCCTGTAAAGTTGAATTTTTTGATTTCTAGCAATTTCCTTCTCAGATCATTATTAACTACTTCTTTAAAGTTTGCTAGGTTTTGATAATTAATTCTCTCTGTCCTTCCAAAGAAAATGTCAACCGTTTTTTTTCTTTGTGACCGAGTGCACCGTATTGTTGTATCTATCAACTGTTATATTAACTAATTCCTTTAAGGTATAATCTGGAAATTCTTCATGAAGACATCTCAGCATTTCGATGACTGTAGAATGAACCCTTTCAATCGTACCGTTTACTTCACTTTTTTGTGGGGGTGCGAAATAAGTCTCAATCCCTAAGCCTTCTATATAATTAAGCACTATAGGACTAATGAAGCTGCCTTCATTATCCATTACAAGTATTCTTAGTGCAGAAAAGAAGTGAATTAATTTTATCATTTTATCCCGAATGTGTAAAACTGATTTATTTTTAATGCGAAAAAATTTGGCATATTTTGAAAACTTGTCGACACATGTAATAAATTTCTCACCCTGTATTTCCATTATGTCAACGTGCAATATTTCTGTGGGGTATGTTGGTATTGGAGTTGGTTGCAATTCTGGATTTGGAGGATGTCTATCATATTTGTTCTTGTTGCAAGTTTCACAAGATTTAGTGAAGTCTCTGATTAGTTTTCCCATTTTCGGAAAGTAGTATTTCTCCAAGATTTGATTTTATTTTCCTCGGAGTTTCTATGAGCTCGTTTGTGCTCATTTTGAATTATTAGTAATTGTTGTTCCTCATTCCTGATATCTTCTACAAGTCTTTGCGTAATTCTTATCCGAAATTTGGAAAAGTTTTCTTTATAGACTTCTTGTAGCATTACAAGGTTTTTTTCAGGAATTTTGATGCCATTCAACACTGTAGGACTCAATTTTTCTTTTAAAATTTGGGTCAGTTTATTTTTGTTGAGTCTTCCGATTTTAACATAGTGCCTTTGAAAATTTTTATGTGGGTTTTCATAATAATTTGAACCTATTTTATCAGAAAATAAAATTTGATTTCTAAAAACATTTATCGGAGTTTCACAGTGTGGTATAAGGTGGGTACTGTCTTCTTCGGCGCTATGCTGAGAATTACCATCAGATGATGATAACATATTGAATTCTGGTGGTAACCTAGAAAGTGCGTCGGCTACAACATTTGTTTTTCCTGGCTTATAAATTAGTTTGTAATTGTATTCCTCTATTCTGGCTTTCCATCTTTTAAGTTTCGCATTATTGTTGGCATTGCTTAATGCGAATGTCAGCGGCTGATGATCAGTAAGGATTTTTAATTGTTTGGCTCCATAAAGATAGGAACGAAGTTTGTCCAGGGACCATATTATCGCCAGCATTTCCTTTTCGATGGTGGAATAGTTTTCCTCTGTCTTGTTAAGTGATCTTGAGAGGTAAATTATTGGTCGATCTTTACCGAGTTCCCCTTGGGAAAGGACGGCTCCAATTGCGTAATTCGAAGCATCGGTTGTTAGGATAAATGGTTTTGTAAAATCTGGAAAAATTAGAATTTCGGAGGAAACAAGGAGTTCCTTTAAATCATTAAAAGATTTTAAGGCTTTATTATCCAATGTTATGCCAATTTTCTTTGATTGATTGGCTTTAATCTGTGCATTTAAACCTCTTGTTAGATTCGTGAGAGGTTTGGCTACTTCGGCGAAGTCTTTTATAAACCTTCTATAGTAAGAAGCTAATCCAAGAAAGCTCTTCAAGTCCTTGAGGTTTTTCGGGGGTGGAATACATTTTATTGCAGCTATTTTAGCGGGATCAGGTTGTATACCAGCTTGGGAGACAACATGACCAAGGAATTCTACACTTGTTTTTAAAAATTTAGACTTCTCAAGATTTATTTTTAAATTGGCTTTATCAAGCAAGTAAAATACCTTCTTAAGGTTTTCGATATGTTCTATTCTGTCTTTACCAAACACAATGATGTCGTCTATGTAACATAGCAAGCTTTGGAATATTGCAGGCGCATTTTTTAGACCAAAAGGCAGCCTTAAAAATTCAAACTTCCCGTTATTTGTGGAGAAAGCAGTTTTCTCTATATCCTTTTCTCTCATTTTTATCTGATGGAATCCGGAGGTTAAGTCAAGGGTAGTAAAATACTTACTTTCACCAAGGTTAGAGAGTGTACTGTTAATTTCAGGAATTGGATACGCATCTGCAATTGTCACTGCGTTTAATCTTTTAAAGTCTATAACTATTCTGTACTGTTTTTCGCCATTGGGTTTCGGTTTTTTCTCTACTATCCACAGTGGGGAATTGTAGGGACTTTTCGATGGTCTTATTATACCGTCTTCAATCATTTTCAAGACTTGGGTTTCTACCTCTGATCTAAGGTGACTTGGATATGGGTATGATTTAGTGTAGATTGGTTCATCAGTTGATGTTCTTATCTCTGCACGAACATTAGTTTCGATAATTCCACAATCAGATACTGCTCCAAATAGTTTGGCGTTTTCATTTATCAATTTTTCGATATCTTTTTCCTCGTGCTGTATGAATTTAATATTATTTACCTGTCTTGAAACTTTCGCCTTGAGATTTATCTGTATATCACCAAGGAGATGCAAAACGTTGTTTTTCCTATCGATTATAGCCTCGAGCTCCCTAAGGGTGTCGTCGCCTATAATGCCATCAAATGATCGTAATCCAGGAAGAACAAGGAAAACAAGGTTTTTCTCTATTCCTAGACTTTTAAAGAATTTTCCCGCTACCATCCGAGTGATCGGAATTTGCCCCGCTGGTGAATGAATTTTAAATTTGGATCTCACAGGTTTGGAATTAAATGATATTTCCTCAGACACAAAGTTTTTGTTTGCCCCAGTGTCTATCAAAAATTTAAGGGCTTTTCCGTTTTTCATGTAGAGTTCTATGTAGGGTACGCTAGAGAGGCCTGCGTCATAAAATTTAATTGATTTTCATCTTCGTCGTCATTTGCCAAGTCGGAGTTGTCCTCGTCTTCATCGTATACTTCATAGTCTAAGTTTTGATTCGGAAACTGTTCAGACTCGAAGACTTCCGTGTTAAATAGGCGTTGTTGCTTTCGCGGAATGTTAGAAGAGTTGGCTGAGTTTGGTAATGGAGACTTCTCAGGTCTGTTCATATAATTTATATGACGTGATTTGACGGATGGGTCCACTTCCATTGGTATGGGTGGTTTAGTTTGAGTGGGCCTAGGTGGTGGCAAGTTTGGTGCAAATTGCTGAGTTGGCGTATTGTAAACACGAACTCTCTCATTTAGGGTCAGATTTCTTGGTGGGACATTAGGTTTACTAGCTCTATACATCTGATTAAGTGGTGAAGTTATAGAGTTAGAATAACGTGGGTGAATGGAAGTATTCCTAAAATTGAGGTTCTGAAATTCAAGGCATGAAGTATAGGCCTCAGGTAAGGTTCTAGGTTTCTGAATCGCAAGCATTCTCGAAACATCTCCATTGATCCCTCGAATGAAGACGTCCAGAGCTCTATTTCGATAGGTCGAAACTAGAGCTTCAACGGTTTCATTTGAATAGTTGTCCGTTTTAATTTTATTTATTATAAGAGATAATTGATGATTCACTCTGGCATAGAATTCATCAATTGTATTGCCCCCCTGACGCATAACGCTTAGTTCATATTCCAATGTCTGAACGTCCCTTTTATCCGCGTAATGTAATGACAGGCAGTTTTTTATCTTTTCCCAGCTATCATCAAAAATATTATAAGAGATCAGAGCTGTGTCGGCGGGGCCCCTAACTTTCTGTCGGACGTGTTGTATGATCGCCCTGTATATAGGTTTATGTCTAATAATTTCATAGTCCCTTAAGATCGATTCCACATTGTGGACCCATGAAATGTATTGTACGGGGTTCCCATCAAAAATTTGAAGATCTCTGACACAATCAGGAAGTTTTCTAATCTCTTGTAGGTCTGTTTCCGTCCGTGGTACAGGTAGTGTCGGTTCTCCAGGAGGAGGACGACGAATTGTATTCTCAAGATCGGTCATTCTATTACTGAGTACTTTAACTTGTTCAATCTGGGCGTTAAGAGCACCAGTTAGTTGGGTTATAGCTTCTCTCATCTGATCCATTTTTTTAAAAAATTATTCTTTTAAGGACGAATAGTCAATAGGGTGTCTTGTTATGTTAAAGTGTATAATGTTAAAGTTTGGTTGTGTATAAAAATTTTCTGAATTCTTACGTAATAAGAGGTTTAAAAAAAAAATTCACTCAATTTAAAAATACAGTAAAAAAGCCCTTTAAAAATTAATTTTGGTATTAATTTTTTATTAAATAATTTTGATTTAAATTCGTTTTAATTTTATTCGTAAACAAAATATTTTCTTGTTTAAAGATTGTTAATAATTTTGTTTTAAATTTGTTTTAATTTTTTTCATAAAAAATCTCTTAGTAAAAAAAGAATATTTCCTTGTTTAAAAATTGTTAATAATTTTGATTTAAAATTTGTTTTAATTTTATTCGTAAACAAAATATTTTCTTGTTTAAAGATTGTTAATAATTTTGTTTTAAATTTGTTTTAATTTTCTTCATAAAAAATCTCTTAGTAAAAAAAGAATATTTTCTTGTTTAAAAATTGTTAATAATTTTGTTTTAATTTTATTCGTAAACAAAATATTTTCTTGTTTAAAGATTGTTAATAATTTTGTTTTAATTTTCTTCATAAAAAATCTCTTAGTAAAAAAAGAATATTTTCTTTTAAAAATTGTTAATAATTTTGATTTAAAATTTGTTTTAATTTTCCTCTTAAGAAGATCTCTTAAAAAAATATTTTGGTTTAAAAAATTGGTAATAATTTTGGTTTAAATTTGTTTTTTTTTTCTTAAAAAAAATATTTTTTTGTTTAAAAATTGTTAATAATTTTGGTTTAAATTTGTTTTAATTTTCCTCTTAAGAAGATCTCTTAAAAAATATTTTTGGTTTAAAAATTGGTAATAATTTTGGTTTAAATTTGTTTTCTTCTTAAAAAAATATTTTTTTGTTTTAAAAATTGTTAATAATTTTGGTTTAAATTTGTTTTTTAAAAAAATCTCTTAAAGAAATATTTTTGTTTAAAAATTGTTAATAATTTTGATTTAAGTTTGTTTTTCTTAAAATATAATTGTAATGGTTTGCTTACAGCAGTATGAAGATCAGCATGCTTCAGGACGTTCCGTTGAATCCTTTTTGGATATTTTCCTACTCGGGTACGGGTGACGACACGATGTGATATCCTCTTTTTAAGTGAGAAGTGTGATGTCCAGCAGTCTCGGTTTCTTATGTTTCCGATTTTTATTTTTATACCGCCGCGAAATTCCGTTATTGTTGCAATATCCTTTTCTTTATAAAGGATTTACTACTTTTTAATATTTGTTTTATTTTAGGATTTTCACTAAAAAGTTTTTCAAATATTGTACACTAAGATTGTTTAAGTCCTTGCAGTTATTCAGATAAATCAAATTCACTAGAACTTCACTTCACTTAGATTTTAAATATTTTTTCCCAGTTTGGACTTTTATTATTTGCTCGGGCGCCAGTTATGAGGTTTTACTCTACGGAATGAAATACACGACGGTTCTGCTGTTCAAATTAACTCTAGTCTTTTCTTTATTAATTCATTTCTTTTATACACAAATTTTGCTTATTATTAACTTAACATAGTTTTACAAAAATGATTATTCTATAATAATAGTTTATGCTTACTTTTATTATTAAAATAGGTTTGTTTATTGGTTAACTAAAATTATGCTTATTCAATAACCTATTTGTGTAAAGGTAAATGATTCTTTTGTATTCTGCTTATTTGTGTAAAGGTAAATGTTCTGTTGTTGTTGTGTATCAGTTTAAAAGAACTAGTGCAATGATTTATTGTTGTTATATTTGTTGTCATTAGGTGTATTCACCTAAATATAATAACTTTGATGTAAGTAGTTGAAAGATAGTTTTGTTTATGTTATATATAATTATTTCTATATATTTGCAGATATTACATTAATTCATGTCGTCAATGTGGGAGTATTAAAATTTTTGTGTACGTATTGTAAATTATTTTAAAAAGAATCACAAAAATATGTTTTATGATTTTCCGCAAAATAAATTAACTAAAGTAAAAATTTTCTACAAATTTTTATGAGTTTTTTTTAGTCTACTAATATTCATCAAAAATTTTATTAATGTTTAGCAAGTGTTTTTTAATTTCTTATCCACTATGTTTTAGCAAAAATGTTGCTGAATCTACTAATTTTATTGCTAAAAATCAACAAACACCCTCCTGACTAAAATTTTGCTGACTCAGCAGAATTTTTTGCTAACTTTAATAACTTTCTTATTTGAGTGTATTTATGAAATGTGTCTCTAAGTACATGAAGTATATTTTGTATTTGTAAGGATTTAACTATTTTTGTGTAGAAAACATTCAGGGAGATCATGATATATTCATTATAATTCTTGTTGTTATGAAAGATTAATTTAACTCAATTAAATCTGGCAAATATTTGTACACATATAAAACCCTGTACTATAATTAAAAGCTTAGTCTTGTTGTGCAGGAAATCAACAATAAATAAATAAATAAAATAAACAAATAAATAAATGTTTCATATATATTGATGAAATTGTTACAGTGGACGAAAATTGATGAAACTTATGCCTGGTTTTTTCTGGATGTATATTAAGACTTAATATATTTATTAAAATCTTTGATATTTTAATAAAGCCATATAAACAATTTGATTATGATTATTTTTTCTGTTCCAGTTTATATTAATACGTATAAACTATTTACTGATACTGCTTAAACAAACCCTAAATATGCCCTCCATAACAACACTATTTTCATTATTTGAAAATAACATGGTGATTTTTATGTTTATTTCTACCATATTCTGAACATATATTTTTTAATTAAATACCTCTACAATTTTGTACAAAATGTAAAAACGACAAATGGGTAATTTTTCTCAAAAATTTTAACAAAAAAACAAAAATGGCATATCTAAAATTTTTAAGCAATTTGTAGTTTTGTACCATAATATACTTATTTCATATTATAGACAGCTTTTTCTGAAGTCTTTGCAGAAAAAGGGCGGATAACCAAGACACAAGTATGTTTTAATTGAGAACTTTTAAAATATTATTAAAACATTAATAATTTTTAAGAAAGGCTGTAAACTAAAGAAATAACGTCACTTTATTACTTTGTACAATTTACATTTTTCCATACTATTAACACAACGCACACTACAAACTAAGCATATTGCATACGAGCACTACTAGGCGTATGATGAATATTACATTTTAACGAATCACTCATACGCCTAGTAGTTTCCTATTCGAAGAGGTGAACATTTTATATTTCATAATGTTAAATATTCAAAAAGTGCTTATAGTGGAATCTCTCACTAATACACTCAAAGCCAGTGAGAAAAAGATTATGGAGCGTATACAATCAGTATACTATAGATGTGTTGTCTGGTGAGTTGTCTAATTTGAAAACATCATTGCCAGAGATTGAAAAACGAGTAACAATAGTTGAATTTGCTCAACTTGAAAATATTGATAAAAATTTTTGCTGAGTCAGCAACATTTTAGTCAGGAGGGTGCTAGCAAAAAAATTGCTAATGTCAGCAAAATCTCGCTGATTTTCAGCAACAAAATTTGTAGATTCAGCAAAAGTTTTGCTAAACACTCAGTAGATTAGAAATAAAAAAGCCTTGCTAAAAATTAATAAAGTTTTTGCTGAATTTTAGTAGACTGAAAAAAAAACGAAAAAAAATTGTAATTTAGTTAATATATTTGCTGAAAATCATAAAACATATTTTTGTGATTCTTTTAAAATAATTTACAATAATTACGAAATATAAAAAATTTCATTTTCCCATATTGACGACATGAATTAATTTAATATCTGAAAATATATAGAAATAAATATATATAACATAACAAAAATTTTCTTTCAACTACTTACATCAATGGTTGTCTAAATGATGCTATCTATTAAAGGACGCAACTGCCGAAGATAATTATAGAAACGAAACGAAAAATAAACAAAAACAAACGAAACGAAAAAAAACAAACCTTTTTTTGCAATAAGAAAAAGGAACCATAAACGTCTACCTAAGATGTGTGTCTTTGTCTTTCGCTTTACTCTGTCTACATGTCTGTATATGTTTGTTTGTTTGCAATTTGACCACACTAGATTATAAATCTATAAACATTTAGTTTAGAAATACATATTAAATTTAAATATTTATTTTGTCTTTTATTTAATTAAAAGACAATTATTTTCACAAGCCGGTGACAACGCAAAATTTAAGTTGTTTTAATACTTAATTTTGTTTTATGTATGAGAAACAGATACAAAAGTCTTCCATGGTTGATTATTTTATATTTATTTTATATTAGAGTTGTACTTTTAGTATCATTTTCCTCTTCTCTACTACATCTTGACATGCCGCAACATCTGCTTCATTCTGCGTATATCTTTCAATCTCATTGTCGTCCACACTATTAATGTGCTTATCAGCACAATTTTTTTTTAGCAAAATTAATTAGTAAAACACTTAGTATATTAGTAAAGCATTAGTATAAAACAGTTAAGTGCTGAATAAGTATAACAAAAATTTTATCTGATAATACGATTTTAGCAAAAAAATTTGCTAAAAAATAGTATACCTGATTTACAAGACGTTTTACTAACTTTTGTACTAACTTATTTTTTGAGTGTACCACAAGTTAAGGAGTCTATTCGGGTAAAGTCCAGAAATAATAAATCCAGCCCAATCTTGGTTGAACTTCACTCACCTATTGACAGAAACCTGTTATTTCGATCCATTGATGGGTTCTGCAAAGTTAATAAAATATTATTACACAATGCGGACATTGATCGAACTTCTGACACAAACATATATATTCACGAATGTCTTACTGATAGCAACAGGCAGTTGATGTTCTACTGCTGGTAAACTGACAGCTTCGTTTTCAATTCGTGGTAAAGTTTTAGTTAGAGTTAAGAAAAATAGTGAAGCTACATAATTAGCTTCACTGTTGTTCTTAACCGATACGGCAAGCGGTGCTACTTTGATTGCAACCTTAATAAAATAGCATTATGTTTGTCTTTATATACATTTTGTTTTTTAGTTTTATCTTCTATGCTTTTTATGCAATTTTAAAACTTTCTTTAAACATTGATTTTTATTTTAAAAATGTTGTTATGCCATTAATATTAACAATCACGGATTTATTTAAAAATATAATTATCATTAATGATGACAATTAATACGAACAGTGGTTCTCAGAGTTTAAGAACAATTCTGGGGATCGTAAGTGATAATCATAGGGGCTTTCAAAATTGCCATCTGAATTCAAGAAGCCTGAATAATTCAGAAATCGACTACTTAACATACATTTTATCTAATTGATGAAACGGGTTTTTCAATAAGGACTTAACAACTTTTTTTTTTTTAATAAAACGCAAACCATTTGAGATATTTCCAAAACTTTATTATCGACCTGAAATGCAATCAAAACGTTTATGAATGGAACTCGACTTCGTTCATATGGACACCGCGAGCACGTCGGTAGCGGTTGATTAGTTGGACCCAATTTTCAATGACTAGGTCACATATTTCGTGCGTAACGGCCGCTATATCCCGTTCAATGTTGGCTCTGAGTTCTTCCAACGTCGTTGGCTTGTTGGTATAGACCAATGATTTGACGTAGCCCCAAAAAAACAAAATCTAGAAACGTTAATCGCACAAACGAGGCGGCCAATTGACTGGTCCATTTCGTGAGATAACACGATCACCAAACTTACTCTTCAATAAATCGATTGTAACGTGTGCTGTGTGGCTTGTGGCACCGTCCTGTTGAAACCACAATGTCGTTCAAGTCCATGTTTTCCAATTCGGGCCAAAAATAATCGCGATAACGTTCGCCATTCACAGTAACGTGAGGATCGTTATTGTCGACGAAAAAATATGACCCAATGACACTGCCGGCATGCAAATTGCTTATTGACGAACCCATTGAGCGTCACGGAATATGATTTAACGCTCTTAAAGTTTCGGTCACCGACTCCGAATTTCGGTAGCACATTTTTATATTTTGCATACGTTGTTCGTTCATGTACTTTACCATGATGAAAATGTTGAGTTTACTGAAAATTCCTCCCTCCCCCAAAATTATATTTTTCAATACAAAAATGTAAAAAAGATTAAAAAAAATAATTCAAAAGTTACCCCCACCCCTCAAAAGCCTTTTCCAGGATCAGCGCCTGGTTCAATGTGATTATATCTTGTAATATGCTTACTCATAATCATACTATACAAATTTGTAATATATATAATTCATGGTGATATATATATATAATTCATGGTTGTAATTGGAGTAATATCGCCTCATATTACATATTTTATTGCATTTCTCGTACTTATATATAAGTAGGTATATAAATTCTTAATAGTAAACCATTTAAATGATGATTGAATAAAACTTACATGTGTATATGACGGATTCTATCTCAATCATCCTACTTTTTTTTTTAAGTTTGCCAAACTTTATTGTATTTTTGTCATATGTGTGTCTAATGATACATTTTAATGATAAGTTAATGATTTTCAATGTAGATGAGCGAAGTAGGATAGGTCAAATGGTATTTTCATTTTAAATCGGTTTTATAGAAATATGCTATGGGAAAAACTGCATAAAATTTAATTACAATTAAAAAACAAAAAAAAAATGTTCATATTAAAACAGTGTTCGGTTTAGCTTGGAACGCTGGTTGAAAACTTTACAAGAGTTAAAAAACAATAGCCATAAGATGACTGCGAGGTAATAATTTAGTGAAGAAATTTGTGAGCTCAAATCCTGAAAGAAAATGATGACTCCAAAAGACTTACAAGTGAGGTATTTTGACACGGATCGGCAGTTTCTAATGAATTTCGGATACGTTGTAGAGAATAAATATTAAATGGAACCGTGTTTTTTTAGCTGCCTAATCAACATGCCAACGCGCACAAACAAGGACTATAAAGAACTAGGATGCACAGACCGGTGCGCGACGCGCACATCATCGTGCCAACGCGCCAACACCCCAACATGCCAACGCGCACAAAGGCAGTTATGGAGGCGACAAAATTTTAAGACCGTGGTTTTATTCACCCACTATTAATTGATTCTTCATTTGAAAATTGATTCTTCATTTGAAAACAAACTTTATGTAAAACTTTATGAATAAACTTGAATCGGTGACAGAAATATATTGTGAGTGTAGCAATGCATATTTAATCTGGTTGACTGAGCTTTATCCGATTTTCAAAACCGGAAAATTATTAATTAATTAATTTAATTATAATGGTAGCAATTCCTATTCTCATTTTTACCATTCACCTCAGTTTTCGAACCTGAAAACAAAATGGGACAAATAATTAACACACGAGAAATAATGGAATTCGATAACTGAGGTGAATGGTGAATGTGAGAATAGGAATCGTTACCAATATTGAATTTATAAGGTTTAATTGAGTTCTTTACGCAGTTTTTTTTTTGTAATTTTTGTTTCAGTAAATCTAAACTTTTAATACTGCTTCACCAACACTTATTTTATAATTGCAAACAAGGGCCTGAAAGGTGTTTTGGTTTATATGATATATCTCACTCGAATCTAAAGATATATCAGTCGCAATTGATGTATTTAGTTCTGAATTGGTAGTACCTAATCTGACTAACCATTCCGCTGTTGGCTGGATTATTCATTTCATAGTCATTTTTTAGAAATTCTTATTATTTCTAATTTTTAGAATTCATTCCTTAGGAATGCTTTTTCCGGTATAAAATTATGAATTAAAGAATTAAGCCTTTTCAACCTTTTGTTAAAAAAAAATAAATAATCATTTTCAAAGAATTGGCTGAGGTCACTATGCCAACGTTGGGAAAAAGTGTTTTCCCAGTGCTATCCAGTCAAAAATTATCTACGGCTTAAAAGTCTAGCCACTGGTAAAGCATTTATTTTGTAAAGATTATGATGCTTTGTTTAAAAAAGTTTGTAGTCGTAAGGTTTCGAGTTTTAAGCCCGGTTTCAGGCAAACTTTTTTTTGTGATTTTTTTTATACTTTTTAATATTTTTTCCATGTAAAATTGATTTTCTTGTTTCTGGAAAAGCTCTTTGAAGACCAAATTTTTTTTTGTTGTCCTAAAGTTGGCAAGCTCAAATCTTATGCCAGTGCAATATAATTTTTTCTATAGAATAGAATGTTTATAAAAAACAAAATGATTTAAAAAAATATATATAATATATATTTTGGAGCTTTTTGATAGAAATAAAGATTCAGATCCATTGATAGGGTTTCGAAATTCAAATCGAAATCTAAATGCTTTTCATTTGTTGTGCCAAAAATTATCTTTTATACAATTAAAAGAATATATAAATTTTTTAAGTAATATTTGAGCGATTCAACTAAAAAATTACGAATTTAGTAAAATACGTATTTTGGGACAATAAATTTTGGAAATCTCGCTTTTTGCACTAAAATCCCGATTTTTCTCGTGCGGAGTCCAGCTTTAATGACCAAAACAGTTAGTCATGTTAGTAGTACTTGACTCCACCTCAGATGCTCACTTGGTGTCTTTATCATATTTATCACTATCAGAATCTGAATATTTATCTAAACATTCATCTCCATTATTATCCTAACTTCATCACCATCGACCATTAATTCTCATCATCCGAATAAGGATATGTGTGAAGCATGTGTGTTCATGTATGGATACAAATATGTCGATCTTTAACCGGACAATTAGTGATAAAAAGTTAATGATAAAAAAAAATTAGAAAAAAAATTTGATAAAAAAAATCGAGAATTCGTTTTACAAGAATCAAAGTTTTACAATATTTTCGGAACAATTTTTTCATTCAATCATTCAGAACTCCATCTTAGATTGTATAATTACAATTTTAATTTTTTGTGAAAAAAATCCATAAAAATGTCTTACAATTTTAAATTTACAAAGCTGAAATGTGAAAAAGAGTCATATACGGAAAATTAAAATATTTTTAAAAAAAAATTTATAAAAAATTTAAAATTCTGCTATAAAATCGTAATTTAAAAAAAAGGTAAATTTCAAAACAAATAAAAAGTTGCAAAAAAACACACAGTGAAAAAATATAATTTTTTTTAAATCCAGAAATCTTAATAAAAAGTTACACGAGTGTTAAAAAATTTAAAGTTTGTAAAAAAGCAAAAACGACAAATTTTTCTTCTCTGGTGATGACATTTTGAAAAGAACAAATTTTTCGAATTGTAAATGATTTCACTAGCAATGTCTTCTAAAATAGAATTAAGGTGGCACGAGATACTTTTTTACAACCGAATACGGCTTGTTTTATTTATAGCCAACTGAAAAATATTGCATTGTGGCCTTGCATTGTCTTTAATGCAGCAAAGGTTGAGACCAAAATTAGTACCATTTTACGATTTTTTTAATTTCTAGGATGCAATATTTCGCGAACCATAGGATGGATCTAGTGAACCAAAAATTGGTCTCAGCCTTTGCTGCATAAAAGACTTTACAAAATAAATCACTGAGGTCACAACTTAAAGACGATAAAATTACCTTGAAAAATAACATGTCACATGATTAATTTTTCAAAGGTTTTCGTAACATAAAGTTCGCTTGCGAATATTTAACAAATATTAGTTTTAAAAATTTCAAATAAAATATATTTTAATGATGAACCCTTTCTCCATACTGTCCGTAAGTGTCATGGTGGAAAACTTATTGGTTTATGCTTTATTAAGAAAAATATCACAAAAATTAAACAAAAAAGTTCAAAAGTTTGTTTTGAATCACTCGGTTATTTCAAACTTAAGAGACTTCGACACTGATCAATTTGTTTCCAACTCCCTGTCAGTATTAAGCTCCCAAAACTCGTCTGTGAGTAATCTAGAAACAGTAAAATTTTCATATATAAAAAGTATTATTAGAGGATTAAGAAATAGGAAATCTTCAGGCATAAACGGAATTTCTAATAAATGCCTGAAAGCAGTACCCTCGTCAGGTATTGATATTCGCGTACGTCTCTACAATGCATGTTTCAAATTCTGTCATTTTCCGGATCTGTGGAAAAATACAAAGGTAATTGCCATTCCTAAGCCAAGTAATGACCCTTCAAGTCCTGATTCGTACAGGCCAATAAGTCTGCTAAATGCCATGAGCAAAATATTTGAGAAGGATATATAGGATAAAATTGTTAACTTTATTGAGGATAATAACATTCTACCCATCCAGCAATTCGGCTTTCGCGGTGAACGCAATACCACACCGAACCAGTGGTTGTGGAATAAAGTAAAA
The DNA here is from genome assembly GCA_021234595.1 of Delia radicum. Classification (NCBI taxonomy): domain Eukaryota; kingdom Metazoa; phylum Arthropoda; class Insecta; order Diptera; family Anthomyiidae; genus Delia; species Delia radicum. The sequence continues at coordinate 66,332,366 of CM037853.1, forward strand.
GACAATTTTAACGAGGGAAAATCAACGGCAATGATACTACTGGACATAAAATCTGCATTTGACTCTGTATGGCACGACGGACTTATTTGTAAATTGATCACTATTGGCATGAACAAACAAACTATTAGAATTATTAGGATTTACTTAACGAACAGGTCCTTTTGTGTCTATGTCGGTAATCAATCTTCGGTAGAATACAACATTTTAGCTGGATGTCCCCAGGGATCGTGTTTGTCATTAGGCTGTGATTCTTCTATTTTGCTGACGACACCGCTATTTGAAGCTCAAATGTCCTTGCTTCCGATTTAATAAGCAACCTACAAAGTTCTGTTGACTCAGTTACGGAATATTTTAAAAAGTGGAGAATTTTAGTTAACCCCTCTAAAACCCAGGCAATTTTCTTCGCTAGGAAAAGGTACAATTGTTTTCTTAATTTCAAAGGTAATTTCAAAGGTAATATTCCATGCAATAATATTTTATGCTGCTCCAGTATGGTGCAACACTGCTGACTGCCACTTAAAACGGTTACAAGTTTGTCAGAACAAGTTGCTAAAAATGTTTTATAATTTGCCACCTTACTTTTCTACTTCACGTCTTAACTGACTAATCAAACTTGTTAAGGATAAAATATATATTAGTAAAGAAAAATTTAATAGATGTACGTATTCTTCTTATGAACGTATCAATTCTCTCTGTCCTTAAACAGTTCACTTAAACTCCCTTTCTGTTATCTTTACACTTCCTTTCCAAAAAATTTTTTTTTCTCTTAATATTAATGGTTTTGTAAATTTTTCCCTTAATAAGTTGGTTAAAATTTAAGTTATCTATAATAACTCTAAAACATCAGGTTTAAGCTCAAAAGTCAAATCGACTAAACTTTGTATATATTAATTTTATTATTATTGTAAACTATCTATAATATGCTCCATAATAAATAAATGAAAAGAAAAAGAAAAAAAAAATATATATATGATATTTTGTATGACATTAACAGTAATTAGCAATATATAAAATGTTTTAACCATTAAGCCTATATGCTTCAATCTATGCTGATTTCATTTGTGAACATCGTATTTCGATTCATACTCGTAATACACTTTTTTACAAAACGACTTTAAAATTTGAATCATTTACATGCACTTTTTCATATACAAAAATGTTTGAGTGTAAGAAATGAAGAATCTTGCTGTTGTACTTTAGTAATTTTTTCCGTTTTCAATAAAACTTTGCCATAATGTGGTTTATTTGCTAATTTGTATAAATATTAGAAAACAAAAATTAAAATAAAAATAGTTAAACTGTTTTCAATCCACCAATAAACTCTTTCCAATCCACCAATTAAAAGTCACAAATTGTTTTTCTTTTAACATCTGTTTAATTACGAAATTGAAAAAGTTTAAAACGCCTGTAAGTATGCAAACACATTTTAAATTATTTTACAAATATTAAATTATTTAGTACAATTTTAAAAATGCATTTAAAATCACTACTACATAGTACGTATGATTGCACGTGAAATTACAGAAAGAGCGAAAATATAAGCATAATTCTCGTAAAGAATTAATTTACAGTTATTTGTATATAAAAACACATACAAAATATAGTAATTTGAATGTTGCTAAACATGTTGGTAAGCTTATAAACATTATAGCTTTAAAATTACACACAATGTGCCTTAATTTTCATGTCAGGCCGAAAATTCGTATTGATACATATTGCCAAAATAAATGGTCAACATAAATATAAAATAAAAAAGAAAATATTTTAATTCATATGAAAAAAAAATTATACATTAATTATTTTTTAAATTCGCGATTTGAAAAATTGAAATTATGCGAGGATTTTGTCTCAATGTGCAAAACTAAACAACATTTTTATATTTTTGTTAAAACATGTTTTGAAAATGTTTCAGCTTTTTTTTAGCAAAATCAAGCTTTTTTAATCCGTTTTTTGCGAATCTGGATCTGGCAGCCCTAGGCGAAAGGCTTATTAGTGTTCTATTTGACGAGATTAACGTCGTTATGGCTAAACGATGGGCGTTGTGGTGTAATGGTAGCGATTTGGACTATTACACAGATGGTCTCCGGTTCGATTCCCGGTGACGACAACATCAATTTAGAAAATAATATGTATGAGTTTTCTATCACTTATATGTATCGCTGCGCCCACCTTCGGTGTTCCCATATCACTTAAACCCTACCCAAGTAAAATAATGAATCAGGGCTATGAAACAAAAAGCTTTAATAAATTCTCCAACTCTACATCAGGTGTCGAGCAACAACTGTTCTAAGACTTATCATAGCGCGCAAGAGCCCTTCATCTTTCACCACCTTTCATCTCTCCACTATCCCCTTTCCAAAGAAAGCAACACATTAATTAATAGGAAGAATTTCCTGAGTGTTGCTTCGCTTTTATAAAAAAAAAATATATTCCACGCATTTGGCCTTTCTACGTTGGTCTATTCAGCGCATTATGGTTAATAATTTGAAGCTTTTCCCTTAAAAGTGCAGGCAGTGCATTAGCTATTGTCCTACAAGTCATCAATCGAGTCTAAACCATTCTCGCGTTCTCCTGAACCTCATCGAAAAAGGGAAACGGTTTTCGGTCGAAATTTATCATGAATCATTTATCGCCCAATTTTACAGCTTTAGGATTTTTTTTTAAATCACGGGTTACTGTGAACAATACACAGACTCTTAAAAAGAATGTCGTGCAATAGTGCGAGAACTGATTGCCAGAATTTATTGCCAAAAAGAATGAAAATACAAATAAAAAAGAGCCGAAACGACCGTCAACAATGTGGCACCCACTTGACTGATATTATCTTCAAAAAGTAATGAAAACAAATTAAAGGTCCAAATAAAAATTAAAAAACATTATAAGGCAATTACAACATCGAATAAATGTTTTTGGGTCACCGTGTATTTATAACATTTGGTCACACAGTCAAACTACAAAAAAAACAGATCTAGAAACTTGTTTCAAAGAGGATTGTAAATATATTTGCAAACCACAAATATTGTGGGAAAAGTGTTTAAATGAAAGTGTGTAAAATATCACCATAAAACTTTTTCTTTTAACCGCAATGAAACATTGTATACCAACTATTTTTTTTTTTTTTTTGGAAATATGTACATCTTACACTCGAATTATGACGCCAATCATCCTTGATATGACAATTGTGGATTTCATCAATATTAAAGTATGTCGTTGGAGAACCTTCTGAATATTCATTTTCCTGGCTGCTTGGATGCAGATACCTTGGACAATGACCAACGTAGCCGCTCTAGGGGCGCTTCTAATGGGATGGAAAACGAGATAATTACACTTGATAGGATAGCCTGGGCAATGGGCAGATTCTCCCCATACAAATCGCCGGGTCTGGATGGCATTTTACCGATAATGCTGCAGAGGGGTCAAGATTGATTACTCCCTGGCTGCTTGTGATATACAGACTTGCCTCTCTCTTAACTACGTGCCCGTAAGCTGGAGGAAGGTTAAAGTAGTTTTTATTCCTAAAATTGGCAAATGTGGTCACGAGGCTGCAAAGGACTTTAGGCCAATCAGTCTCTCATCTTTTCTACTGAAGACGTTGGAAAGACTCATTGACGTACATATAAGGCTGAAACTCGAGAGGGATCGCCTCAACTACCCAACATGCGTATATCAAGGGACGCTCAACGGAAACTGCACTCCATGAGGTTGTGAGAGTGGTGGAGAGATCCTTGGAATTTGGACAATATACACTGGCCGCCTTTCTGGACATAGAGGGGGCTTTCAACAATGTCACGACCGATGCAATACAGGGAGCCCTCGTGGATCTGGGCGCTGAGACTTTCATCAGCGACTGGATAGTGAACATGTTGGACTCCCGTGTTGTCAGTGCTAGTCTGGGAAATAGCGAGTTGTCAAGCAGGTCAGGAGAGGTACACCTCAGGGTGGTGTGATCTCGCCCCTGTTATGGCTCCTTGTTATTAACTCAGTTCTCGTCACGCGGATAATAAGGGTGTTAAGGTTGTCGCTTATGCGGACGATGTGGTGATATTGGTATCAGGGATGTTCTTGGACGTGATTAGCGATATTATGACCAGCGCTCTGGATACTCTCAGTAGCTGGGCCACCAGTTGTGGCTTAGGAGTGAATCCGAGTAAAACAGAACTGGTACTTTTCACCACTCGGTCCAATTCAGGCTTCAGACCTCCGCGGCTGCAAGGCTGTGAGCTCACCCTCTCTGATCATGCGAAATATCTGGGTATCATCTTGGACTCTAAACTATCATGGCGACTTAACACCGAGCACAGGGTCAGGAAGGCAACGGTAGCCTTCTACTCCTGTAGGAGGATGTTTGGTTCAAGGTGGGGTTTGAGTCCGAAAATGGTGCTGTGGATGTACATGGCTGTTGTGCGTCCAATACTGACATATGGCTCTATCGTGTGGTGGACTGCGACCACTAAGAGGGTGGTTACGGATCGTCTGTATAGGGTGCAGCGCTCTGCTTGCATTGGGGTCACGGGCGCGATAAGAACTTGCCCCTCGGAGGCTCTCAATGTAATGCTTCACATTATCCCTATTGATTTGCATATAATGGCGGTTTCTTCTAGCAGCGCAGCGCGGCTTGCTGCAACGGGTTCCTGGAAGTCCAGGACCTATGGACATGCTAGGCTTCTTGATGGACTTCACCCACGTGTGGGATTTGAGTCCGACTATTTACTCCTAGATTGATTTCTGCCGACCTTTTGGGTTAGCTTTCCCTCCAGGCGGGAGTGGGATATGGGGGATCCAACTTTTGGTTTTGACATCAGAGTATATTCCGACTGCTCAAAGATGAGTTGTGTGGTAGGCTCCGGGGTCTTCTCGGGTGAGTGTAACTTGCGGTGTTCTTTCAGGCTACCTGATCACGCTACTGTTTTCCAGGCGGAAATTCTGGCTATCAGGGAAGCCTGCAGACTCCTGTCTGAAAGGGGTCTCGAGGGACGTGGGCATTTTCGCCGATAGCCAAGCGGCTCTAATGTCCTGAGCTCGTAAGTCCATCCTCTGCTCTCGTTGGTCAGTGCAGGGAGGAACTGTCCAGGCTAAGCTGTCTATCCCAAGTTACTCTAGTTTGGGTCCCCGGCCACAGAGACCTCACGGTAATGAAAGGGCAGATGAATTGGCAAGGGCAGGATCTGCCTTAAACGTCTCCACATCGGTGTCGTCGCTGCACCGCTGGGGACTGTTAAGGGGAAATTTTCCCGGCACTATTTTCGCAGGGCGGGAACCGGTGCATAATTTGGATACCTGTAGGACCGCGAGACTAACGTGCCCAACTACGACCTAGGGCGTACAAACTCTCTCCTGACCAGGAGCAGGAGGGATGTCTCGAGGCTGACGGCTGTTCTGACCGGTCATGGCTGATGGTAGGCATGGCATTAGACTTGGGATTGTACGCGGTTCGCATTGTCGCAGCTGCGGCATACCGGGCGAGGAGGAGACTGTGGAGCATCTTCTCTGCGATTGTCCGGCGCTGCAGAATATTCGACTCCGGATCTTGGGTGACCATATACTGGACGACCTCTCTGTAATATCACGTGTGGGATTCGGTGATCTCATACGTTATCTTAACCGACGGGGTGGGTCTAGTACTCCCGATACTAGTTCCTTACGGGTAGTGTGGTCTCTCAAAACGGAGTCACTCGCTTTTTGACTCTACTTGATGCTCACGAGTAGCGTGAGCTGCCACTAAACCA